>JAQGCS010000163.1:0-31874 GCA_034702105.1 Fuscozetes fuscipes
GGATCATCGAAGTTAGTACATTTTGAGTAGCATGTGTTGGCCAAGAACTTCTCATAATTTTTAAGAATATCAACATTCGATGGTCTAATAGTTATTCTTCCAATTATTCTTGGTATTGATTTCAAAAGAATCATTTTAATTGAAATTAGAAATAATAGAATTGTGTAATAATAAACTTGCTAAGAAAGTTCTTGTTGAATTTTTAAAATATTCTAATCTATTATAAAAAATATTTATCGATTTTAGAACTTGTAATTAAAATTTTGAAGACAGATATTAAATATAAAAAATCATTAAAATAATAGATGAACGTGCAAATATTTAGTTTTTGAAATACAATCGAACCTGGTTAATACCCCAATATTTATAAGCATATAAGGCCCGTTAGCTCAGTTGGTTAGAGCACCGTGCTAATAACGCGGAAGTCGTGGGTTCGATCCTCCCACGGGCCACACTTTTATGCCATTTATTTAAACTAGTTATAATCCTCTAACAAAGCTCAGGATTATATCCAGGTTCAACAGTAGTGGCATTTTATTAAAAACTAATGTTTAATTTAGTCCAAGAATTTAATGAAACGTGTTTGCTTACATTGAAAATTATTAGTTTTTTGCCCTAGACAATATAGTTTAAACAATGAAAAATGAACAATAGAAATATGTTTTATTAGTGTAGATTTGTACAGGAGGAATAGTCAAGTCAATTACTTATAGAACGCTTAAATTATTAAAAGTATAGAACTTATCACGTTCATTTTAATCTTAAACTCTCCAACCATAGTGACATTGTCACAACGGGTTTCTATGCAAAAACTCAGCTCACGCACTCATTTCATTGTTGAACCGAAAACTACAGTTCAGATCGAATACTAGCTGTGGCTAATTTTTGATATTAGTTTCGAATAAAATTAAAACACTATATTGTTACGGTTGGCCAAAATGGCAAACCATAAGCTCTGGCAATAGAGCGGCAGGTCGGACCACTCTATATCCTCGTTGGTAGCGTGCCATACAAAAGGGCGATTTCTTTATCATGCAAATAAGAAAACTTCGGTGGCTCCCCCAAGGCGAGCGGTCCTTGGAGGACCCCATGCATAAGCACGAAATAAAACTTACTATAATTTGTTTGAATTGAACTTTATTTTAAAAATAAAATAAGTCTAATATTAATTGACTTAAAATAAGTCAATTAAACTAATACAAAATTGGTCTGAAAATCAAACCAGAAGTAACTCTTAAACATAACAGAGAAGAAAACTCAAGTGAAGAGCACTTACAAAAACTCTTCAATAAATTCAAACAATTGTTTACATTAAAGGATTAAATGGAAATAGATCATTGCATGCACTAATAAAATTCGCTAATATTATCGGAACCCAAAATTGTTTACATTAAAATTAAAATTAGAAACATTGAGTGATATCCAATATACCTTGTTAACATTAGAGCCACACTGATAGTGATTAGCTCTCAACTCAGGAGATGCTCTATTTCTTAAGACTTTTATTTGACCCTATATTTCGATTCTTAAAATAAGAACCTATAGTATAGAAACCTAAAATAGGCCTCAATACCCAACGCTATGTGTGTCTACTTAGACTTCACGGCGGATCTCAGGGAGAGGAAGCTGATCCAAAATGGATCGCATTGCAGCGCACTATGGCTTCTAAAATAGAAGTCATTATGCCTAATTTCCCAAGACTTCAAGTGAACAAAATGTTTACTCTCAGTCTTTTGGTTTTAATCTCGTTTTAAAATAAAACGAAACTAAATGATTCGAGTTAATTGTATTGTACTTTCCAATAAGCAACTAAATTATTTACTTATCGTCCAGGGATGTCAAAAGGGGGGTTTGCCTTGGTGCTATGAGCAATCTGCCAATTGTGGTAAAAATTACACACAATTGAAAGTCTCTCCAACAAGTAAAAAGGGGGCATGTTTTAATTTAGGTTAATTACCCTTGAAGCTCTTAAAATGAAAGCTTTTTGGCCCAAGGTGGTAAAAATTACTCACCCTGGGGGGGGGGGTTAGAACTGGGAATAGTCACAGGATTTGAATTACCGCGCCGGCACAACATGTGATGTCAGGTCCAATGATTGGCGAGAAAAGGCTAACTCTGAGGCCGATCTGATCCCATAATAATCCATTGTTAGAGACATGTATAGCTTGCTTTGGATAGAAGGTGGACAGGGAGGTCACATATATTTTGATACTTAATCCGAACCTATTACTTGTTTTTAATATAGTTTGGGGATAAACTTGTACACCAAATCCTTGCACCTTACATATGAGCAGAAACTCATTTATAAACTCTACCATTGTATGTTCACTTTCTACCCAATGCATGCGATTGGGCCGCCAGACCTGCTTGCAACACTAACCATAAAAACCCGACTAAGAATGTGAAGCAAATTACACCCTAATTGAAGTTCGAGTACTACCACTGATGGCGCTGTGCTACTTAGCTCTGCATAATAATAATGAAGTCTATCGCCACCACTTAAAGGGAAACACCGGGCTGGAATGGGTTAACAGGATTCGTGTTGAATGATGCGATACAATGCAAATGACCAAAAAAATATTGTGCGCTGTGAGCCGAGAAAAACAATGACCAAGCCCTTAAACAGTCCACTGGTGACCTACTGCTGAGTGACTGACCGCTCAGAATAAAAGCAACGAAGGCTTAAAACAATTTATTGGACACTAATGAATGCTTTAATGGATTTTAAATTCGAGAAAAAGTTGTTTGAAATCAATTATCTCCATTTGGTTGAGTGTTTCTGACCTCTCATTCCGTTATTACAATAATCCGAAGTGTTTCTCAAAGGACTGTGATTGAGATTAACAAAAAGCTAAATCCCAATCTAAACCCAATCCAATCCCCTTTATGCTAAACACTCAAAAAGGAAGGAAAAGAGCGCTCATAAAAAATATTTGACTCAAAAGTGTTTTGGACCACATCTGGTTGTAAATAACTTTTTTGCATGTCTTTCACTCACTTACCAACCAAATGCTCTTTTTAGGACTAACATGGCCAAGGGAGTAAATAATTTCTTAAATTAATGATTTTAATAAAGTTTCCAAGTTTTTAGAATTACCAGATATAAAATAAACATATTTTCTTTTATGATAAAATGCCCTCATAATTGTGAATTTAATTAATACTATTAATTTATGTGTACCGGCGCCTAAACTGCCAATTTTTATTGCTTGAAGAACATTTTCGAGAGATTATTTTTAATATCTTGCACATCTAAAATATCAAAGAGTTAACAAACTATAATTCGCTTTCATTTCTATTGAAGTGTTTTTCATTTGTTTTTCAAAATAATCTTTTAATTCATTTGAATTATCATTTAATTTGTTTTTTATTTCTTATCTATTTTTTCGAATTCTATACAAAAAAGATTAAAAATATTAATATTTATGAGATTCTAATGAATCGGTTAATCGCGAGACCGACTCATAAACGAGGAAAACCTGTAAATTGACTGACAATTGAATTAAGTATTTTCTATAATCAAAAACAAACTGAATATTAATTGTGATTAAAATCGTTTATTCAAAGAAAAACAAAATCTTGCAAATTGAATATAAAATTAAACAGACCACGATTAATTCTAATTAAATATTTATTCAAATAACACCAAGTGTAAATTTGTTTTGAAAGCTCTTTGTTTTTTTCATTTGAGTTGAAATTTAATCAAAATTAATTGCATTGTATTTAATCAAATTTTATTTAATCACAATGGAAATTAAACAAGCTAACAATTTAATATGATCTAATTTCTAAGAGGTAGATAATTTTGATTGATGAGCATTGGAATAATCAATTGTTTGAGATAACTTTGTAAATAATGGATGATATTGGCTCAGCCCCATTTCTAGCCCTGGTCAAGTTTGTTGACCATCTTCTTGGAAATAATAGTACAGAATTATTCATAAACCAAATAATAAATCAACGAAATGTGTTTCAGATTTTCAAATAATTGAGTCAATCAATCATATCTCAGAGGAAAGGGTTCATTAAAAATGCATTCATTTATAAATAATAACATTTTCTGTTAATTTTAAACGTAATTCTGATGAAAATCTCAATTGAAAGAAAAGCAAAAGTTCATCATGATAACATACACTAGCAATTCATTTCTCATAAAAAACAACAAAAAAATGACATTTCCTTAGAATTTGCCAAAAATTAGTTCAAATTGTATTCAAGCAAATACTGGCCAACAGTTTACAAAACAATCACTCATTAAGTCATAAATTGTTTGCAAAGAAAACCAAAACTTCTTTTTTTGTTCAGAAATCAATTCTGTTCTTCAGATCAGAAAACGGTTTACTTTTTGTTACAATAGAATGAAAGCACAATTGAAATACATTCGAAATTTGTGACATATATGTTATCTAGCATAATTAAAATGAAAAATCACTTGAACACTTTAATTTAGGTGATGATCAAGATCTGAATACTAATTTTTGCATCGTATATGTTCATGATAAAATATGATGAAGTGAGGACTTTTCAAAATTGATATATTTCAACCTTATTGAACCTAAAATACAATTTGTCTTGTCAATTTCAATATAAGATATATATTTAATACCTTGAACATTGAAGTAAATGATTACTCATGCAGATCTAAATTGGCATTCAAACAGATTTATCAGTAGTTTCCTCAATACCTGTCCAACGAATGGACTTTCAATCAATTAATTATTAGTTTCTTCGAAAGAAAATTTGTTTCAATTATTTCTTGAGGTCTTAAAATTCAAATAAAAGATTTATGTTTTTTGTTTTTTAAAGGTTCTTGGAATCGATAAAAATGATGAATAGATTCGATAAATCTGTTTCTCAATCATTTAGTGTTAAGAAAGAACTGACATTCCTCACAAAATTACCTCCAATTTCGGTAGGCTTTCCTTATAATCAGTAGACAAACATTCGAACAGTTCTATTAAATACTTATCGAATGAATTATTGAATAATTTTATGTGTCTTTCATTGAAATCATTTGTAAAAAATGAACCCCTTGGGCATCCTTACCGAAATATTTTTTTCATCGAGAAAAAAGACAGAATTTAATGATTGAGCAAGTAAAAGTTCAAAAGATCACGACTTGTTTGTAAGGATGTAAATGTTGACCACATGTTTATCCATAGGCCAAGAGGTTGAGCCCTGTTTTCTCTTTAATAAATTTTCACATTTAGAAGGACTGGAATTTCATTAGGAATAGGGGACCGACACTACGGTATGCAAACAAATCACTTTTTCAGATTTGGAGCACTGATATCGCACAGGGATGGGATGGGAGCAGAATAAGGTTCCGAATATTGTTTTCAATCTGTGGTATAAAACAAAGAAATGTTTTTCTCTTTTTTGTTGTTAAAAACATTATTATATTATTTAATAAATCTTTTAATTAAATACTCAATTATCTGATTAATGGATATTTTGTACATCAATCAAGTTATTTAGCATGCTTATTTAAAACAAGTGATAACCCAATACCTAAAAGCATCAATTTAATTTTTTAAAACATATCTTTAGTTTTTTATAATAAATAAAACTATTAATTACAGTAATAAACAAAATGTCACATATTTTTCGTGTTTAGACTCAACTCTCGATTCATATGATTTTTGTTTTAAAACGAATTTCTTTTCAAAAAAAACCAATTATTCACTTATCCGATGTCGAGGCACAGGGAGGGGGAAAGCATCGCTTTCTTCGCCAAACGAGTCAGAGAACAGATATATCAGAAATGGGTCACAAAACCGAAAAATGATCACAAACTACATCCTGTCTATTAAATGAATTCGCCTTATTTCAAAAAAGCAACAAAACAGTGATGGGCAACACTTTTCATTTTCAGGTGGTGCACAGTCTATAATGTGTGAGTCCCAAATTCCATGCAAATTATAAATCTATTTTAAGAAAGTGCTTATAGAGATATATTTGCATGAGTGCCCTTGGACATAATTTATTAAGGTCTATAAAAAAGTTAGACCTAAATCTCTCTCTCTCTCTCTCTCTCACACACACACACACACACACCTGAAACGATTTTAATGAAAGTAAAAGAAACAAAAAAATGTATTTAAACTTAAATCTCTAAAAAAGTAGCAAGAACAAAATTTTTAATTAAAATTCCTTTCACTCAATCAAAAAAAGGCACATAAAAGTAGTAACAGAGTTGACGTCTAGAGAGCGCCCGATTATGAAATTCAAGGGCTTAGGACAACAGCAGCAGCTGCTGCACTAAAAAGCTACGAATCCTATCCAGCAAGACTATTACTTAACCAAACTCGCATCAAGGTCGCCTAATAGGTATTCTTATAGACAATGAATGAGAAATTCAAACAAACAGTTCAATTGAGAGAAATTATTATTTGATTGTAAAAAACTCCAGTCTTTTACGGCTTAACAAATGAGTCACGTTTTCCGACAAAACACAACAAACAAAATGATTAAAAAATTTGTTTTTAGTAAAACTACTTTTCGTTTGCGACCAAACAAATGGATTCTGTATTGAAATTAAAACTAAGTCTTCAAAAGGAGATAATCAGTAGAGCGGAGAGAGAGAGAGAGAGAGAGAGAGAGAGAGAGAGAGAGAGAGAGAGAGCACAGAATTTATTGCCAGAACACACCAAAAAATCTTAGTTAAAATTCGTGAGGAATTGTGACTTTCAAATTGTATGTGAAGGTGACCTTGACTTGTATGGCAAAGGAGGGAACAGAATATTAAGACACAAACCCGGAAAACTAGTTTTTGGTGCAGTCTTTTCAAGTGCCACAGTCTTAGAACCCGAGTGATGTTATGTAACGCCAGTCCCTAATAGTGATAGTCAGTCGACTATAAGAAATGAAAGAGACTTCACATTCATTTCGCAAAAACCAAAAGAAAAACAAAAGTCTCATATAATTTAGGATTTGAGTAAAAGTTGAGCTCAACTTCAAAATTATAGCTTTAATTTCACAAATTATATCTCCAAATATGAGTTATTTAATACCGAGTTCCGTTTGGGTTGATTCATTTCTAATTTACCTAGTTGATAGCTACTTTAATGGTGGGATACTTTATTATATGCAGCCATACATTTCATAATACTTTTTATATCTATTACTCTTTACCACAAAATTGAAGCCTTTTTACGGATCTAATCATTTCTAATAAAATTGTAGTCAAAACCAATATATTTATACCGACTCTAAGGACAAACACTTTGCCTAAAGACCACTATTAAACCCCTTATCTATGACTTCATTCATAATAACAATAATTTCATAATAAATATGAAAAATAGTTATTCGGATAGAATCTAAATAATACTGAAGACTACTTTCGAGGCAATTGTTGCATAAATGACCAGAATTTTTAAATAACTTTTTTGTGGGCCAACTCTGACAGCACTGAGAGAACAGAATAAAGAAAAAAATCATTAACTTCTTTGATGGTTACCTAAGACTGACTGTAATTGGTTTAAAGGGGAGTCGAAGAAGTAATTGCTATTTTATGCGATCCCTGTTTACGACACAAAGTTCCAGATGAGTGCCGGCCGGCTCTCTATATTAATTCCAGGTCTCTCTCTCTCTCTCTCTCTCTCTCTCTCTCTCTCTCTCTCTCTCTCTCTCTCTCTCTCTCTCTCTCAATGCTATGGACTTTATAGTCATTTATATTCGGATATAATAAGTGTTGGAAAGTCACAGCTCTTCCCTCAAAAATAAGCGAAATATACTATGAAGTGCTTCACGCGATCTATAATTATATTTAGTGTTTAAATTCAAATCTTGGAGTTCGGACCCAAACACAGAGAAAAAAACACATTTAAAAACATTTCACATACATTTCCAAACTGTAAACTTAAAAACAAAAATAACATTCGAGAATTGACTGGGTATTAATTCAGACCCGCACTGAAGAAACAAAGATTGCATTATCAGAGTTGAGCCCAAATTGTGTTAAGCCATGAAAATGCAAAAGTTATAGAACTGTGAAAAGTATATTAGTTATTGAATTGAGAATCAGTGGTTCCGTTCAGTTGAGGCCATTCCGAGTGAAAACTCACGAAACACTTTAGACTTTCAAATCAGTCATAAACACCAAAAGAGAATATTTTCTAATCAACAACAGGGGTTGGCCAGGGGTAAAACAACACCCTCGCACGAATTTATCAAACATCAAATTTTAAGTAATTTTTTCAAATTAAGATCTCTAAAGTTTTTTTAGACAAAATTTGATCAAGGTTGAATTTTACCCCATGATCTCACGCTTCACGTGATAACCTTGGTACCTCTCGAAGAAAATCTATACTGAGATTAAAACATTTTGAATTTTGACTTATCTATAATCGGAGTTGTTTTTGATATTTTTGAAGAAATTCGATTCAAATGTTTTGGAATTATATGTCATTAAATCGCTGGTAATTGAGTCTCAATTTTGACAAACTGACCTTGATACTTCATATTATCAAATTGTGTATAGAATTCAAAAAATATTAGCTTAAAACACATCTGAATAAGATACATATTCAATGTCTTATAATTTTATTGTTTTTTCTTGTTGAAACTCGAGAATGGTTAAACAAAAAATCATGATGATCTTGTTCAATGATTACTACAAAATGGTAACATGATATATTTTCCTAAAAGCTTTATCACAATTAGATAGAAGACCACATCCCGTTTGGCAATCCTTTCGCCCATTCATAAGATTGGATGAAAATTACAGTCTTTAAAATTGGATTTAGAAAATTCATCACAAATTGCCTAGTTGCTTTAATACCAGTCTCACCAATAAAATTATGGAACTGTACTGAACTGGAATATGATATCAGATTTGGGTTTGAAGTTATAAAAATCCATTATTAAAATCGAATTCGGGTTACATATGAGAGTCTGTCCCTCGAAATAGATGTCAAATAAGGGCTTAATGTGAGAACAGTTTTAAAGAAAATTGTATTTTAATAATTGTGGCTCACATTCGGCATTAAATCCATTCTATTCCGTCCTTTCAATTGAGGACTGGTTTTAAAAATGAATTTTAAAAGCCTTTTGATTAATGAATGAATTGTTTGTTTCAAATACTATTCGTTAATGATTTTCAAACCTTTAATTTTATAAACGAATATATAATTTATTCTGTGCTCTGGTCTCAAGACATGAGCCCAGAATTTATTATCAATTTTCTCGGGTTATACAAAATTATTTAATCAGTTTAGAAGTTAAGACCCATTCGTAAGGAAAAGGTTTTTATTTTATTTCATTTCATTTAAAGACTAATGACTTCAGTGTTGAAAAAATCAGAATAAAAGACAAAATTAAATGCAATCATTTAGATGAATGATGCCCAAGGTGACATCAGATAATTATCCAGGTTGAATCAGTTAAAACAATAATTTAAATATCTTTTTGCTTTAATTTAATTTGAAAAGTTTTCATTTATCTATTTTATTTTTGAGCCTAGATATTTTAATAACTCCGGTGAATACCTTGATAATCACTGGTTTTGAAACGATCAAAAAGAAAAATCAAATTCAAAGTATATTCAATGCATCGAAAGTTACAAAAAGTTTTATTTCGATATTTAAAAAAACATTTGAATCGCTGAATGAAACGGAAAGCCTTTTCTCTTCGAAGTTGAGCTCAAATTCATTGTGTTATTCACTAAAATGAAAATTGTTTTTCAAGCTCTGCATCAGAAGAATAGTTAATTAAAGTATTACTTTTTATATGACTTTCTAATTGTATGCACTCATAGGGAGAGGAGAGGTCTCAATGCATATAATCATCCGATTTAATGAATGTCCAAAACCTTGAACTGTGAACTCAATGCTGAGGAAGAATTAAATGTGTGTGCAATAGATTGGGACAAACATTACAAACGTTTATTACTTCTTCGGTAACAGAGAAGTGCTGTGAAAATGATTGCAAAGTCTGAACGCAAAACTTTCTCACTCTAATGACAAGGGTGGGCAAGGTCCACTTCCACCGCATTACGCCAATACTAACACTTAGATTTGCACTTATACAATTTGTCCGCCATATTTATACATTTAATGTACCAAACTTATGTCACACAATATTGAACTTAAACTTTAAAATTTATTACATCGGGACATTTGATCTAGATGATATCTTGCAGTAAAATGTGTGCCCATCCCTGTAACCTAAACCTGACTCATAAGAGCTCTCAAAACCAATAAAAAGTAGGAATTCTTTAATGTTTTTAACTGTAAATAAGTTCGCAATAAATTTAATTCCACTCAGACTTTAAATATCAGTTCGAATATAATTTGAATGTTTCTTAAGATTAGTTTTATTTTTATTGAGAAGAAGGACTCAAACTAACAATCAATTGCTATGTAAATGAGAGATACAAATTCAAAAGCTCGGTCTTATTAGTGAGATGCTTGGCGAGTCTTCTATAATATCTAATGTAACTGATCTAATCCCTAACACGAATTTCTAATTGCTTTCGTGCATTCACTCAATTTAGAACTCGATTTCTATGGAAAGGCTCTCTCTCTCTCTCTCTCTCTCTCTCTCTCTCTCTCTCTCTCTCTCTCGCCTTAATGTTCTACTTTGCTTTTGTTTAGATTCTTGGAAAAAAATTCAATAATATGATAATAAATATAAATATAAATTTCTTTGGAATTCTCTGAATTTCATACTATTTGAGGACAGAATTGTGTTCAAAAGGAAATAATCAGTAGAAAGTAAATTATTCATTCAAATTTGGAGTTGAATTAAAACAAATAACAGGAAAAACTACCCTGTTGTCGTGTCTAAAGTGGGAATTCTCGCATAATTCGAATTTTCCATTGAAATTGAATTTTGATTTCAAGCAACAAATCAAAAATTGAAATCAAAGTTAGAGTCAAAGCCTTTTTGAAGAGACAACTGATGTCAATCTGCACTCAATCGGAAGGGTCTGACAAAAGCGAATCACAGATAAAATGGGTTGTTATATGAATACCCAAACTCTGATCTCAATTCCTATGCAATCAAGTGGTGGTTAACAAGAATAGATTCCTCTTATTTATGGAGATCTGAATGTTATTTCAAACATTGATTACCCGAAAGCAACGAAATTGATATCAAACAAAAGTCGATGTATTTTACGATAAAATAAATATTTTATCAAAAATCTCGAATAAGTCTTAAAAAAGTCATTAAAAAATCTCTTATAGCCCCACACCGTGTAATATAAAACTGGGATAACCAAGTATTCCACTAGAAATTGAATTAATATTTGTCTTTGACTTTCGATTGCATGTTTGGTTTTAATCAAACATCTAATATTACATGATCAAATCTAAATATGCTAATTAAACCCCTGTAATATCATCGTCTAATCAAGGAAATTATCATACTTTGGAGCTCCCGGACCCCACAAAGGAGGGTTGATCCTAAGATCTGTATTTATGCCCAAGGAGGTTGCTATTCACATTTTGGCCTAATCTTAAATGTGCGTGAGGCCAGGGGGCTGACAGTCTGTGCTGGGAACCTATACCTGGCTATCAATCACTTAAATATTCAATAAATAATAGAAAAACTCGTTTAAGTTATTTTAATAACCAATTTGTCGTCTTATAGGCTCTAATAGCGGCAGAATTAATGGTTAACACCTTTTTCATACATTGAAAATATTGTTGCCATGATAAATTAATTTCATTATTCAAAATTACTTATTTCGAAACCATTTTAAGACAGACCACTATTATATCCTCCTATGAGATAATTATGAATTTTTCTTCTATTGATTAATTGCTTTTCGGGTTTTTTAAACAAAATTCATGTTTTGATTAATTCATTTTTTACTCGAAAATAATCTTTCGATTTAATCAGAAGTCTATTCAATAATTAAAAATATTTATTATCGAAACAGAAATAGTTTAAAGCAATAAATATTTTAATTAAAAGTTCATTGGAATTGATCTTGACCAATTAATCTCTAATTAGCCCATCGCATGATTTCAGAATTTTTTAGTAAACACATTTAAATTACAAATGTTTTGTCGAAAGTTGATAAACAACCTGCAAATTCTTTGATCTCATATAAAATGAGGAATTAATTATTCTATTCTCTGCTATTATGACTAGAAAAATTATCCTGAGTTAATATCACAGGGGATATTTCCAAGATCCATTAAAATACTGTAGGCTTTTAGCAAAATATTCTCAAAGGGAGTCAGATTGGATCGAAATCATCTAGAACGAAAATCCTTGAAACTGTTTACAATAGTCTATTTAATACCTTTGTTTCGTAAAATTAAATGTAATAATTGGATGAATATATGTTATAATTATAATTCCATTTTTACTATCTCTAGAACCTTTTTGAAACTAATAATTTGATCTTCATATGTTTAATTAATTTTAAATATGTTTTAATTAATATAAATTAATATAATTTTATAAATATTAGTTGCAATAATTTTTGCCAGTATCTTTTTCTTATTAACTAAAAGTTCTTTCCTCAAAGGAGGACAATGTGACAATAGAAGAAGTGCGCCATAAACATTTGAAACGAGGAAAAGTGCAATCAAATAATAATTGATCTAGAAAAATCCCTGACAATGCGGATCGTGATAATCACGACATAATAACTCAGAGCACAGATACTAAACTTAGCCGTCAAAACATGTGAGTCAGTAGTCTATAAATGGAAAGCATTTGGTTTTTGTCCGGTTCTCGATCACCATGGTGTAATATGGTATCAAAATGAAAACGTACGGATATATCAATAAAAGTTAATAGAAATAATTGCAATAAAAAGCTAAGAGCGCGTGAATACTGGGAACTACAGTACAGTCTCGCACTCAAAACACTGGAACGACAATAAACTAAACAATTGACTGAATCTTCTGTACTTTCAATAAAATTCAATGCATTGAATCGAAAAAAACAATTTTCTTATCAAAAATGTTTCTATGAATATGAAAATCTTAAAATTCCCGATCATTTGAATTTCTAAATGCAATTATCGCTACATTTGAATAAAATTTTAAAATATTCTTGCATAATAGCATTAACTTCAATTTTTAAAATAAATGTATGCGATAAATGAATTAGGGGTAGATAAAATTCTGAATAAATATCAGGGCCACCAACTGTAACCTGTTGAAAATTAGCTGTGAATTTTTTTTATTATGCTGATTTTCATCTTTACTGCTGTGAATTCCCTTTTCGAGTTTTATCAGCGAAGAGCAGGGCACATTTAAATAACCCTCTCATTAGCATTAAATTAATACTTTCCTTGAAATTCTCAGATTCTTTCATAAGGCATTAGGTGACCTTGGTTTATTATAGGTGTGCCCATCACTGTTATCGCACAAGTTATCTAAAATTAGGCTCAAAAAGAAAATTATGAATTAAATGATTATTAATTCAAAGGAAGATTTCTAAATAATATTATAAAAGCTTTATTCAATAATTATTAAAAGGTACATTTAAAAGTACATTATGAAAGGTACTTTTAAAATACCATTATTCAGAATATTTCGGAAAATAGCCTAAAACTGATAAAAATTGGAATTAATTTTAAAATAAAATCTAAAAGCAATGAATAAGTCTGTCCCCCAATGAATAGCAGTTTTCCCCCAATTTTATTGATTGGCTAAAAAATTAGATCAGAATATCATAAGCCTTATGCCAAAAGAGGGGTCGCGACGATTGCCAGTTGAGATACACATAATATAAAGAGCAGATTGGAGTGACTCAATTCGCCGGCGCTTCAAAATTATTCGATTTGAGAAAACTCCAAATAAAATAAAGTACAGTATTGTTATACAAATGGAAGTTTCCATCCCTGCTATTCCTGAGCAGCTCTAATGGCTGTACTGGTTGTGGAAAAAACCCATTGCATAAGTGAATGCAATGCCAGTGGAAGAGGGCTTTAGAGAAAACCTGTGCCCAACGGAAGCAGATCACCTTTTTCCTTTTCTAAACAAATGTTTTTTCTTTAAAATCAAAACATTTGTCGGCTTTTTTGTATCAAAAAAAAACTTTCCTCTCCTTTAGTATCCTTTACCTCCGAAAGAGGGCTAACCATCACTGCGGGACTGCCATAGAATGAGACTCATATTTGCATACAATGAATGGAAAATTTTAAAAAATATGTTTTTAATATTACAATCAATTTTTACGGATACAATCGACGACTCATTGAAAATGCACTCAAAAATAAATTCTGAATACAATGAAAATAGATTTTGTGATTTGGTTTCACTCTATTTGAAAGGGTATAAATCCAAAACAAATAGTGCTAGATCAAACCACTTTCAATATTTCAATGTGAGGTTTAATAAACTGGACATTAAAGGAAATAAAGAGATTTCAAGTTTTAAACGAATATTATCTACTTTTTTACTTTTATATAACACGTATATAGAGTTTTGAGACACTAATGGATAGATTTATATTACATTTAAATATTCAAATATTTCACTGCTTTTGTTCAGTCCATAGATTTTGAATAAAAGCACGTCTCAGGGCTTTGAACTTAACTTGTTTAGAATCTCATAAATTCTATCAAACATTAGATATAACCTTGAATATTTGAATTGTTGTTTGCCTAGCAATAGATCTTAATTAAAGGAAATGTTGATGAATAGGATTTTAACAATTCTATTCAACAAAATTCACCCAAACACTTTCAGACAAGTCTCAAGTACTTATAAAATATTTTCCTCGTTAAGTATTATTTTATTAATAACAATTTTTAATTCAGAAAATTGCTCTAGGCATAACAACCCACTATATTTCAAACAATCATTCAAATTAAATCTAAATTTTTCTTTTTCTTATTTTAGAAATTATTTTGAATTGAATTAAATATTTTATAAAATGTAGTATTTATTTAGAGCCAGAAAAATATCCGTGGAATAGATGTACAAGATTACATTGATAAATAATATATATTACTTTGAAGATTACGCACATAATCCCCCAGAATATTCTGGAAGTTCTCAGAAAACTGGAGCTGCAGTCTACTATAAAATATTTATGAAAAGCTTATTCATTCATTAATTGATTCGGCTCCATTTTAACCTACATCAAGTAAAATATTGGCGCAATATTTACCAAATGAAATTGATACATTTTATAAATCATATCTTTGTCATTGTTGAGTAAAATGTTGAGGCGTTAAACTACAACAGTTAACAGACTGTAGTGTATTCAAGCCAACACTTATTTAAAATTTGCATAAACAGCATGCTCATAATAAGTAATTTGATAAATAATCTTTCAAAAAATTGGTGAAAAATAATATGAATTAAGTAATAAGTGCTTCAAAAGATATTTAATTCATATCAAATAAATTGCTCGAAAATAATGATCACATTTCATATCATTGACAGACAATTGAATAACACCAGTGATGGCCACACATAGCAATCCTGTGGGGCAGAGGCGGAGTTCAATGATGTATTAAGGTCAAAGTCCTAGGTGATACGCTCCACGAGAAATACTTCTGATTGATGAGCCCCACTGTCGGCCATCCCTGAGCTCAGGACAAACATGTAAACATCTGATTGAAATATGATTCGAAACTAATCTGTTGGCAACGAATATGACTAAACATCAAAACAAAGTTATCTAATATTTCTTAATCTGTCAATGAATTCAATTCTTCAAATCTAGAATTTGTTCAAGATAACTCGCGCTGATAACTTTCATTATTCAGAGGTAAATGAATTGGAGTCAAGTAGTTATTGCTTTGTTATTTCCTTATCGAGAGCCATGGTGACTTAAAAATAGAATTTTCAAAATTTGTTTGTCTGTTCAAGGTGAGTCGCTCACAATTCCAGGCATACATTGACATCAGCAATCCATATGGTCGAGTATTATTAACTTGTTTACATAATTTTAGCGTAAAAACAAGAATAACCAAGCTAGCTGCAATTTTATTTGCTCAACGATTAGACAAACCTGGCATTTATTTGCACAGTTTAAATTACACCCGGATTATGAATCAATCAGATTTTATGACTTTCTCTCTCCAAACATTTCAGCACCAAGCCCAATTTACAGCCAACTGAGTTGTTTTTCATTCTGAGCGCACAGCTATGACTTGAGAATAAAAGCTTAAAATATTCGTAATCCTCGATAGCCTTGAATTGAAAAATAAATCTAAAAATTGCTTTCTCGGCATATAATCCGATGCTTTCGTAAAAACAAATCTCGTATTATATTACAGTTTTAAATGAGACTTCAAAAGCTATTAACTCTCAACTTATTAAAAATTTTTTAAAATAATAAGCTTTTAATTATTGGTGTAAAATATTTTTTCGAACTAATCATTTAACACTTGAGTCGCTTCAAGTCTTTCTTTGTATATAAAAAATTTCTCAGATTTTTATTCGCAAAAAAATTATTAATGCATTAAAAGTCTGCAAAACTTATTAGATTTCTGATATGTCTCTCTCTCTCTCTCTCTCTCTCTCTCTCGAAATTAATTGAGTACTGATTAGAAATGGATTAAACAAGGAATCATTAATATTTGAATCTTGATAATAAATATTTGGTTATATGATTTTTTAAGCAAAACATTTGCGATTTTATCAATTCTTCAATTTTTTTGTGAATCACATGAAATTAAAAGAGCTATAAATTATAGAAACGAATAAATTCTTTAACCCTTTCGTCACTTTTGTGTCTGGACTATAAAAATATCATATGATATGCTCGAAGGTCTTCCTTTCAAAATAGTAATACTGTATGTACTAATACATGTATGAAGTATTGAATATGAATATGTAGTAACCTTTCGCCAATATTTCAGATATATTTTTTCTAGTTAAAAAATTCTGATAAGTTACAGCCCTATTAATAACCCAAATATTTTGATAAAAGACACTGATAAATAACCAGAAACATTTTTATTTGTCTGACTTGTCTCTAATATTAAAAAAGACCAAGAGAAAACAAAACCAAAAACACTGATAAGACATATTGAAGAATAAAAAGGTTATCATTATTTAATAGGTTAAATAAAATAATACCATAAATCAAATGCTATTTTATATAATATTTGTTGAAATATTTGTTTATATTTCTCTCAAAATAATATAATTTATATTTTAATGGAATATATAATCAAATGATAACTGAATTATAGATTATTTATATCTTTCTCTCTCTTATTCACAAATAATAATAAAGTTATTTAAGTGAAGAATAAAATAAGACATTTAAACCAAAAAACTCTATCAAAAGACCTAATGATAGGACGGAATAACTTTTATCAGGATATCATTCACTTCAAACCATACCACCAAAACTGTAAGCCTTTCAAATAAGTATTGCAATAAGAAAGTTAGTGCAAGATTATAAACCAAAATCACGACTTAATCAGCATGTAAATCGATATAAAAAATATCATAAAAATTCCAAAGTAAGATATAGCCCTTGGTAAACACTTAAGTTCAACACCCAACTCATTCCAGAGTCGAAGACCCTAACACAGATAATTAAAAAGTAATCTGACTAACTTATATTTTGATTCTAATTCATTAATTTATATTTTGTTCTATTGAGTTTGGGTCTGGGCTTATCTGATTGTGGTATTCATTATAACCATTGATTTCTGTGCCGATATTCTAAGTAATTCATTCAATTAAACTCGATTTTCACTCCTCTTTTGCTTAATTTTCTTATCTTGCAATAAATTATATTCACAACGAATTATCAATAACAAGAATCAATTGAAAAAATATTTAAATCATTTCGTTATTTTAATTCAAATTTTTTCAGACGGAAAGCAAATCAATTAATAAAAATGATATTCATTTGGTTTATAATCAATTCTAAGGCAAAACATTTGGAAAACAATAGTCTGTTTGAAAACAACAACTCATTGATAACCAGTTTGTGTAGAGAATAACCAATTGAGTAGATTAATGGATTGGGTCAATTTGTCTGTGGACTGGCTCTCTATTCCATTGTGAGGTGCGGTTCCCCAAACGGAATAACTTATTATTCAAACCGATCGCTGAATATAAGTAACACTGGATTTTAGTTATGTAAGTGATTTGCAGGGACGCGCAAGGTCAAGTCGTATATACAGCCATGTTTTTGAGCTAAAACATTGACGGAACTTGAGATGAATTAAGTTTAAGGTAAAGTCATGAATTTAACCTACCTTGGTCATCATTGCTGATTTCTCTGAGTATTACAAAAATAAACACAAGAATAGAATCAATTAACAGATATATGCTATTCGTTCAAATAATTTGGGCCCAAAAATATCTCATATCCTCGATATGATAGAGAGGACAGACTACCAAAACCCATGCCATCGACAAACACACCAAAAAAATAAACTCCTCTTCTTAATGAAAGTCACAAATAATACTAATAATAATAATTTGATTCAAAAATACTTTTCTCTCAGAAAAATTTTAGACGAAATTCACGCAAAACGTAAGCATTTGCCACAAAAATGTCTAAAATCAAAAATTCCGAATCATATTCGCCTCAACGTGAGTAAAATGTACAAGATTAATGGTTATTTTATGAAAAATAGAGGTTTAACTTTCAATCATTCGAAGATGAGCAAGGTGTCAAATAAAACCAAAATAATCTAAAGTAGGCTTGGCTATAATTCAATTCATAAAAATATGTTAAAAATGAATGAAAATTTAGTCAAGCGGGAAATTTTTTGAATAATTTAAGACCCTGTGCATATTAAACTGAATAATATAAAAATTTGCTCCAAAAGCTGTCGAAAAGCTAAATAATAGACAATTTAATGAAAAATATATTCTAGGCGTCGATTATTATTAATTATTGACTTTCACTGAATTACATAACAATTTAAAGCAATGATTAAGTCTTTTCCGAAGGCCTTCTACTCATATTCTGAGCCAATCGTTCCAAAAACAACTCATATTTAAGTCAATTAAAAGCCTTAATAATAAACCAAATGATAGGAAAGTTCTGAAAATTCACAAATTAGGAGTAATTTCGGGAAATTTTCTTCAATTTGCTAACAATTTGATGACTTCTTTCACTGTTTTTCCGCAAAAATAATAGTCATTGAATTTGATCACTATTTTCACTAAAATTTCATTTCACATGAATTTTGGAATTATTTTCAATTATTTCTTTAATTGAACTTAATTCTGATAGATGATTGTTCTTCAGTTATTCGCTACAATTTTAAGTATACTTAGGGGTTATTTACAAATAACGTTGGCTGTAAGGAGGAGGACAGAATTGTTATAACCACTTTGTTCCGGAAAAATTTGGATTAACAAGATAAAAAACCTTATGGAAAGATTTATGTTTTGACTAACATTTGTTTGACATTCTTATCAATCTAGAATTTTCTAGAATATTCTGGATTATTCGAAAATCGTTTGAAAAGACATTTATTGGACTAAAGTTTCGACAACAGGATATAATTTGATCTTGCTTCAATGCACTCCACTAATTTAGTATTAAAAGAGGATATCTTGACAATAATCCAGCAGAATTTCTAAATGGTTCCACTCATATTCGAAAAATATGACATTCTTCTACAGGACTGATAGGAAAGACTTATTTTTATCGATTCCTACCCGAAAAAGAAAATAATTCTCTGATAAACTCATAAGATATCTATATTTTTGATAAATAATCCTGCTCAAACTGGCCCTTGTTACTCAATATTCTATTGATTCGTGCAGTTTCAATCGAAGTCTATTTTTAGTGCCATATTTGGATTGATCAAGATGACATTAATTAAAATAAAGACAAAACAACTGACAAAAGCTATTCTCTTGAATTGTATGAAAAATTAGATAATAGAGTCAATGGTACGGCACTGGTATCTCTAGCCGTGACATTGGATCTGGTTTACAACAAGTCTGGTGCAAAGGCTGTCACTGCGAGTGCTGTTCAGTAGAGTGTCTGTAAAAGTATGGCTGTATTTATAGTAATCATAAGAGGAGTTGTTATATAAGTTTTACAATATTTTATGTGTTTATACTTTGAATTTTGAGACCCAAGTATTTTAAACATAACAGTTAGGCATGAGTTGGGCATAACTGTGTGCTGTGTTTGCTGGGGCACCAGTGCTATAACTAGAACACCGATAGAGCGGCTCCTAATGTGGCCTTCAATGTGGAAACCCTCCGAATAAAACTAAATTTGGAAACATTTTGTGACACAATTTTTAGATAAAACTTATTTTAAATCTTCTCTTTTTTGGCAGTTTTTCCTTTAGTTATGTCTTATCTCTAATTACTTAACAAAACATTAAATAATACTAAAACTCAAAACGACTTCATTTGTTTGCATTTATTTTTTTATTATCAAAGCTTTCCCTCAAATTTCCGTTCAATTGTTTATCTATTTACAAAGAGTATCCAGGTCATTGTTTCTTTAATATCCCGATTATAACGCTGTAGATTTGAAATACCAATAGAGATCGAGACAACCAAGGGTTGAAATTTTCAGCAGTCTCAAAAACTAACCAATCAAATTTGTAATTAACCAGATAAAATTCTTAACTAATACCTTGTGAGAATAAATTCCAACGACACAGCATTAGAAATATTGAATCTCGCCTTTATTCACATCCTTGGTCATTCACATCAGAAAATAACCAGAAATTCAGGAAAAAATAATTAAAATTTCGACTTTTTCTTTCATCTGATAAAAGAATCAGGTGGATCAAATTCGTTCAAATTCTCGGTCGACATTTTTTTCTCGCAATAACTTACTTGAAATTAAAATATCAAATAATATATTGCCTTTGATTTTGATTATATACAGCAGAGAATAGTAAAGAAAAATCGTTTCGTGAATTAATCTTCATTTGTATTACCGGAGAAGAATTCAATTTCAAGGACAAACCAAAAAATCTCGTTTTCCAGTATAAGACCAGAGCTCTTACTTTTCTCAAAGTTTAGTTTTTTATTAATTTTTTTTGAGAGCCTTAGAAGAGTTGCGGAACGAATTGTGATTTCACTCAAATGTGAAGCAAAGGACGGGTTTTTATTGAGGACTTTCTCTCAACCATTTGGACTAATGTTTGGCCCGCATTCCAGAGTTGGCTCAAAAAATAAATCTCAAAACTATTTTACAATAAATGTCTTTGAAAAGCAAATAATACCTTTGAAAACAATAGCCAACTGAATAAAAAAAGTTTCTGGTCTAATAAGTGTCGCTAAATCTCCTGGATTAAAAATGGCAATAAAATTGTTAATTTTCCACCATGGTGAACATATATTAAAATATAAAAGAGGATTCATTAAATTTAATTATCATTCACATAAATTCCATGGTTAGAATAAGACCTGATTCATGGTGTGTAGAGCTCTACCCCGTTGGGCATCACATGACTGAAAGTGAAGTTAAAGCAAATGTTGATTTCAAAGATAATTTATTATTCGAAACAAAAATTTTTACTAAATATTAACCAGAAATAAATTAATGGAAAAGAGCAATCAAGTTTTTATTCTATCCGACTGTGAATAGAATTGAAATGATTAAATATCAATTAAACAAGCTCACATAATTTATATTTGCCAAAATAAAAACAAAAACTTTAATTATATTTTATCTTACAAACTAAAAAAAAAACTAGCTCAAAACAGGAATTTCAGTCGAGCTCTTGTTCATCATTATTAAAATTCGAGGAAAAGCCAAGGGGGTCATTAACAATTTATCACTTCAAAGAGAATATGTCAAGATACAACAATTCATTGTATCAAATCTGTGGAATCTCACGTTTCTTAACAATTTATTAAACAACTTTCTCCTCTCGTCTATTAAAGTGAGTAAATCAACAGGAACCCGATCTTCTACCCTGGCTATCGCCGGTTACACAACACTTAATGCATTACTACATAACATCATTACATATAAGGAATGAATTTTTTAACCTTGAAATACATAATGGACTGTATGTGCGCTCAAATATTCATTCATACGTTTAGAGCCCAATATTTATATAATAATCAAATGTAAAATAACATCAAAGGACTCGAATAGTTGTCGGCCAACAAAAATTTAATGGCTCACAATATTTGACATTAAAAGGGACTGGATATTAAATATTTTTGCATTTTTTAAACTCATAGTACAGTCTATGCCAGAAAATAGGCCTCACTTTCATTTCAGACACAATTTCTATAATATGTAAAAACTAACAAAAAATTTTCATTTCGTCTAAAAACAAGATTAGGAGTAAAGTATTTTTTCATTTCGCCGGTCAGAGAAAGAGTGGAACTTCAAAAAGAACCAGTTTTTCAACAGTCGATATACCGGTATATCTACTCTTTAGTCGGCTTTTACTCAATGTTTTTAAACATTTATTTAACGCTATTTTTTCGCTCAATTTTTTCTCATTTTATTTTCTAAAATATATTTTCTGAAATTAAAACTAGAATTTAAGAGAATTATTACAAAACGATGAATAGTTATTTGGTGCTTAAAATGATGTTTCGCCAGGTCATTAAAGTAAAAACATCTATCTCCGAGATCATATTGGGTGATTTGCCGAAGCTAAAATAGCTTCTTCTTCATTCAACTTAGGAATTCAAACTTGCAATTATAGTAAAATTTCTAATCTCTCTCTCTCTCTCTCTCTCTCTCTCTCTCTCTCTCTCTCTCTCTCTCTCTCTCTCTCATTCTCTCTAAAAACGTGTTCACTCACTCTTAAGAAAGTTTTACGACTTTGTGAGTCGTTTTGAAGGTATTTTCAAAAGTCATGACGAGTTATACAAAGCATTGCAATACCAGAATCGACATCAAATTGAACAGGTTTTCAACAAATATTCAGAATCCCTACCAGTAGATTAACCTTGATGATATTCCACCGATGGTGTGATCCTCAAAGTAATCTCAATCTAAAACACGAGGCTAGACTAGACTTGCCAAGAAAGAAATCGAAAGGTTTGATACTTACCAGGATAATTAAAAAAGCAATAAAATGTACTCAAACTCATGTAATAAATTTTTTTATTATAATCAAAATTTCTTTTAAACAAACAGTTTGTTAATCAATAATAATAATTATTAAGAATAAAAATAACTTATAAAATGATCAGAAATATATTTTGAATTATTTATACACTTGAATAATAATAATAATAATAATAATAATATTAATTAACGTTCACATCAGACAAATTGATTTTCTGTAATCATAATAATGTGTGGAAAACAACGAGAAATTAATAATTATATAGATTTATAATCAATAAAATTACAGAAGAATTCAATTGTATATTGTATTGAATCTTATTGTTTAAAAAACGTATTTTCCAATACATTTAATATTCGTGTATTTCTCGCACAGGAGGCAAATGGCAAAGGACTCTGTGGTCGACATAACCGAATACATGCATATAAGAGACATAATTAATAATTAGTTCTCTTCTCAGTCTTTCGCCACACAATTCTTGTTTTTCACCGGTTTATATCCCAGAGTTGAGGTGCGTTTATTAAAATTGGTCGGACCTGAAAGCCCCTTGACATCAAAAATGTTAGAAAACCCTATCCTCCCTTGTATTCAAAACCTACCCGACTTGAGCCGTAAAAAGTGGCCGCTTGCCTCCCACTATCTTACCTAACTCACCATCAAGTCAAGGAGCATGATGAGCCCTAATTTACAAAAACATTATAAATACATGAAAACAACTAGTTGCTAAATACTCGAAAGGTGTAAAAAAGGTGACAAAAGTACAAAAATCTATACTAAACTCTAGGACTCAAAATATTTAAACTAAAGTAGTCTTTTATAAATCTCATTGCCCCTTGATCACTCTCCAATCGGAAACACAGAATACCAACTGTATGAATTGAACGATTTTATGGTATTTTATTTCAAGGTATTTTTATTTAATAATCAACTAATCAATAAATATTTATTAATTTTCAAATGAATGCCTAATAGAAGAACAACAAAGCTACATTTTATTCTTTCTCAACCAACCAATCGATCCTTATTAAAAAAAAATACAAGGATACATTCTTATTCTCATTGATGAATCAATGAAATTGTTTCATATATTCATTGATCAATTTGTAATTATATATTACTCACTCCATTCCTATTCTCCTATTATATTAATTATGAAAATCAATTATCGAATGAATTATGAATTACATCAATATTTTATATAAAATGTATAAAAAAGATTTTTTGTATCATTTTCTGTTTGTTTATACTGTTTATGATTTTGTTGTATGTTTGAACTTGGACATAAAGATGAGTTTTTGTCAAATATGTTCTGTTTGTTTCATAAATATTCTTAGTCGCTATTTAATGATTTAAAAGTGATCTTTCAGTAAATTCCTGAGAATATTAACCCAAATCAAAATCTATTTCTTCAATAAATACAATGACTTTAATTATAATTTTGAACTTATTTTTATGAATTAATTTTCTATTTTTTATTTTATTTATATTTGTATTCATTTTCCACACATTCAGACTCAAGATCTTAAATTCATTATACCAGAGATAGCCAAGGTGGTGCGACATTCAAATTAACAAAACTCTATGAAAATTTAGGCTCTGCTTATCAATTATCAGTTATTAGCGACAAAGACATTACAGAATTCTTTCGTTAATTAAAATAAATGTTCATAATATAATATCAGCGGAAAAAAGCAAAAAATACAAATAATGAAATGACCTTCAATTTTACGAAATCTTCAAAAAAACTAATTCAACCCCATTATTATATTGTACCCGAATCTGATGGGTGTTATTTTTTTTTATAAAAGTGCATATATTCTCAAACACCACTTCTATCAAAACCCTGTGAGCCTATCCTTCTCCTGCCTATCTCTAGCTAAATAGCAAAAACCTATTGAGACTAGTTTCAAACTGTATAATATGTAATATCAGGCTGTGGTCTAAGGGGTATATCTTCGCTCCAACTTTAGCGGGTATAGGCGTTGTTTCATGGTCATTTGACCGAAAACGTCGAAAAAGCTTAAATTTTAGGTAAAAACCCTAAATTTTGAAAAAAATCCCTAAAAAACCCTAAAAAATTGCCAACGATAGATAACAAGAAACTATTTATCAAAATTCTAGTTTAGTTATTATTATTATTAAACATGTATAAATGAATCGCTGAAACTTTAATATCAGATAATCATATCAGAATATCAGATAAATTATACTTGTTTAATATTTAAACTTGAATTTATACTAGAACATAATTTCTTGTTGCCTATCATTGATTTACAAAAGTAAAAAATGTTGCAATTTGCATTTTCTTTAACCATTTTGCTTATGACCACTACGGGCCTATACTTAGATGAAAAATATGCCTGTTGAATTCACTTTTTGAACGTGAATCCAATGATATATATTATGATAGTTTGAAACCTGTCTCAAAGTTTTCACTACTAAGCCTGTAATTAACACAAACACATTAAATACACGTAATAGTCATAAGAAAGAAGATCATGGTCATGTCTTCCAACAAATTTGTATTATCAGTTAATTTGTTTGTTTGAAAGAAAAAATAATTAACTAATTTGTGTCATATTTTTGTAGTAATTCTTAGTTTGGATTAAAGCACAGTTTATATACCAGTAAAAAATACGATTATAATGAAAAAATATTTATGGACTTAAACTTATTGTTTTCATTTCCAATATTAATATATAATGTATTAATACGAATATATAGTTTATAATTCCAGTGCTGGGCAGAGGGGCTATTTTCTACCAGAACACCCCCGTCATTTCGGTAACTAATAACTCATCCCATGGTTACTGTATTGCAGCCAGGCCGATTTCGTCTGCTTTTCGGCGATTTCGTATTATTTAATGTGCAATACATGTATTGAATTTTGTGTTCAAACATATCAAAACAAATTAAGACGAATAAGACTAACATAAGCTAACATTCAAACTTCAATAGATTACTACTAATGAAAAAAATTAAAAACTTGTCAGATTAAAGTTCACTTTCGAGTGTAATAGAGTTTGACTGTTTATTAAGGGTTTCTATAAATTACAATAAATTTTAGTTGAACTTGTTCCCACTTTTGAAAATTGTAGCGGAATCGGCAGCTATTGTATGCTCTTGTATTGTTTTAAGACAACTATCTTCTTTTTTAAAAAAATCTATATATAAGACCCGGTTCGACAAATATATCAATGAGAGTGGAAATTCAAATTTGAATCAAGGAAAGCTATCCAATAGAAAAAAGGCTTCAAGCAGGTTTCAAATTTTTTTTATTGAAATAATTATATAATAATAAGGAATGAAAAGAAAAATATAAATTCTTTTATTGAATACAAAAAACTATTAAAGTAAAACCTCCGGTTAAGGGACCACTCATTAGGAGAAAATCTCTCAACAAGAGCAAGGTGTTTTTGGCACCAAATGATTGTTTAGCATGCAATTTCTCCTCTTAATAAGGAGGAAATTCTTTAATCGCCAATCGTGCCCTTATCTAGAGGTTTTACTATTAATTTATGTCTTAATACTTTTATTTTGTCTTTCAAATAGTAATTTAAAAAACAAACCGACTTTGAAATAGAAAACATTAATTCAATTCAATACAAAATGTCCACAAATTTGATTATTAATCAAATGATTAAAAAAAATTTTGACAAATTTTCCACAATTCAGAAATAGGAGTCAGGTATCAAACGATACGAAATGTAATAATAAAGTAATTTAATGTTTTTATCTCAAATTTGTATCCCATGTGTGCGCTGCGAGTCTGCATCGAAGAAGCATTTGTTTCATTAACCCTTTTCTCTTACTTTTCGTATCTTTTAATGATTTAAATGTTGTGTTTATTTTAGTGTATTGTTTGGGACAGTTGTCTATTGGTAACTGTGGTGTCACTCACTTTGAACATAGGTCTGCACCAATGGCTTAATGAAGTGGTGGTCGACAATACCGCAATGACTGCACGGCATCGAATGGCTGTAATCACTGAAGAACTCCATTCGCCGCTCGGGAGGTATGACCAGATGTTGGCAATTGTTGCATCGAAGCCGATCTGGACAGCAGGGCACCGCTGCGAATATGTCGTACGAATACATTGAGCCCAGAATCAGATGAGATCCGTTCCACCGGACGCGGCATGACTTGCAATGAAGCGTTCGATTCCAACCTTTTCGCCAAAACCATAAACAAAACGTTTAATTCAATTTACAATTTATTTACATTAGTTTTGAAGACTTTGAACTCAGAGACAAAATCAAAAGTTGAGTGAAAGCAAAGCTATCGATTACTGATTATATCAATCATTTCAATCAAACCGTAATTATTGCAATTTTATACTAAACTAATAAACAATAATTGCCGCGAATGAGCCAAAAACGGCCAAAAAATGGTCTAATTTATGGTTTTGCAGTTCAAAAGTCAAACGAAATAAAAACCATTTATTATAAAAATAAATTTCTCGTCTCAAACAAGACCTCTGAATAAAGAGAGCACAGAATAAAACTTTTATACATAGAATTTGCACAAATAGTGGCAATAATATTCATGAGTGCCAACAGCACTACTCAATTGAATGGGTAGAGAGAGTGTGTGAAGACATACCTTCGAGACATCCCATACAGACAGCGTTCATAAATAGGACACGGCCTTCAATGTGGACAGGCACTGCAGACTTGTTGTGCTGTCGCGGAGACAGGAAAAATGTGCCGTCAATTAAGGGATACCTATCGAAGATGATCATTGTGCCTGAGCAGATTACGCAGGCCGTCCTATTCATTTTATTAGCCGACAAAGTGGACAGTATGAAGCAACGGGTCTCGTCGTTGCCGTGATTGCCGTCGTCCTCCATCTTAATATGATATGAGTTGATCTTATGGCGGGGCAGAGTATTGAACGACGAGTAGTCGGCCCGACGCGAGAATATAGAGCCAGAAGAGTGGCGCTCCCGTTTGTCCGAAAAGAATATTTTACGGAAATTCGGTGAATTGTTGTCGCCTACTGTTGAGATCGGAGGTGATGTGCCGTCCGATGAACCGCCAGAGCCGGTCGACGACATGGAGAACGATCGCATTCGGATCGGTTCCCGCGACTGAATCATGTGTATTGAATTCGGCGGAACCCCATTACTATTGTTGTTGTAGTTCGCAGTAATGGTAACTAAATTTGCGGTCATTTTATTGTTGGTATTGGTGTTAGTATTGGCCGCAGGACTACTGATATTAACCGTCGGCTTATCGTTATTTTTCTTCTTTCTGTGTCTCTTCTTCTTCTGGTCGTCATTAGTTACGGTAACTGCAGGTGGAATCCAATCCAAGTCTTTCTTAAGGTGACCCTTACCGCATTTACAGCCACATGCCTGTCCCACAACATAATTATATATTAAAACACAAATAATTATACGCGTCTTATAATACACTGGTTGTATAGACCCTTCTAGTTGTAAAGTAAAAATTTCACCTAGAATCACCTAACAAGAAGAGTACATAACAGGGAGTAATCTCAAATCCTTATGTAAATCTAATTCAATTCAATTAGCAACTATTATAATAGTTGAAATTTTGCTCATTTAAAAGTTATTTTAAAATTACTCTTTCATCTATTTTTAAATGTTTATAAAGAGTTTAATTTTAATAATCTTAAAATCTCATTAAAAACATTGGAACATGCATATTTTGAGGTTGACAGCCAGGAGATATTTTTAAAATTATTGTTATGAGTGTTCAGTCAAAACAAGTAAAACTTATATAACAGACAAATATAACAGATTCAGCAGAATATCAATATAACAACTGAGAGGACTGTGATTATAAATGCTCACAATTTAAGCATACTAAATCAATCAAATGAACATGTACATACTGTCATAGAAATCTATATGAAGTGAAAAACTAAAGTAAAACATTACTTTCAAAACTTCAAAATAAAGTTTTAACTTATTTGACATAAATAATAATAATAACAATAATAATCATAACTTGTTCTAGGACTTCTAATTCAAAATTTAACATCAATGAAAAAGACTAAGACTTAAAATTAAAGAGTTATCAAGTGATGGATTGACTCACTTTGTAGGCTAAATCGTAGCCTTTTTTGGTCCATAGGTTCTGAAGTCTCTGCTTCTCTGACCAGCTCCGGGCCCGACCGGTCGAGCGGAGAAATGTAAGCACAGATTCCTCCCACTCTTCGAAACATCTCTTATGCATATATCGTCCCTCTCGGCAGTGGTCGTTATTGCAGACAACTTTGACCGTTTCCGACAGATTTGTCATATGAATTGGTTGCCCAACAGAGCAGATGGTGGGCACACAGCAGAGGGTTAGTGATGGGTCGTGTTCTTCCAAATACTGCTCTATGTTGTTCCCGTTGTGGTGGACCTGTTCTTCGGCCAGCACTTCATGTCTTAACGCGTTGTGTTTCATGTGTGGCATCTCTTTCGCTGCTCTCAACACTCACTAATAATTTTGGGAAAAGAGAGAGACACTCATATCACATATACTCCAATGGTTTAAGCATGCGTACGAGCTCGAGCTCGTTCATCAAATTACAATAAAAGCTAGCTTATGGCAAGCTCATTTGAGGCAATTTCCAAGATGAGCAAGACAATTTCTAGGCACAAAATAACCTAAAACTATGTAAAATAAGTTTACTTGATGTAAATTTAGATATAAGCAACGAATTTTCGTGGCCTAAGGGCTTGCTTTAAGTTAGCTTTTATTGTATATTTTATATTCCTCTGAAGGGATGGGAAGTCGTTAGACATTGGGTTCTCACTGACACTAATGTTAAAAGAGAGGTTCGACGTAAAAAACATGCGCTAAAACTTGTAAACAATTTTCAATGCGATTATTTGTGACATACAATACGCGGAGCGCTAGTGTTCTCATACTTTCACAGCTCAATACAATTTGTCTCTCCTATAGCCATATGAATATCAAGTACACAAACATAAAGTAAGGCAAGACTTTGAAAGCCGCCTGTACAACTATTGAATAAAGTTGCTAGAATTGTGGCACATTATTATTGTGAGAAATGCTTCTTCTATTTGTGATTTGAAAATCAATGTTTACTATGAAACCAGGGATAGAGAATGGGTGTAATAGGCTTTTACTAATTGCCAATAATACCCTGGTAATTTAGCCAAAATCGCCATTTTTAGCCGGAAATTGACCGTCTTACCCTTAATTGTTGGTAAATTATTTAGATTTTAGCTTATTTAAAGCATTTTCGATTGAGTAACAAAATTGTGGAAAAAGTGACCAATTTCGGTCCTACAGTGTTACCCTCTATGATTTTCCAGAAAATCCATTTTCACCCTTCCTATTCCCCTCTAAGATCGAGGTGAGAATTGTTAGGTAAGAATAGGTTTGGTTTGATAATTGATATATATATATATTGTAAAAAAAATTAATTACATAACGCTTTTATTAACTAATATTCACTATTTTTGTTTCACTTAACACCTTATTGTCATTTAACTCATGGATACCACAGATATGTATATTAGACATCTCTTCTAATTCGGGTTATATTCTGAATGGCGTGATATACAGGTTCGGCTCAGTTTAGATAACAAACATAACCAGAATATATGTATAGAAAATGAGAGAGAGAGAGAGAGAGAGAGAGAGAGAGAGAGAGAGAGAGAGAGAGAGAGAGAGAGAGAAAGAAAGAGAGAGAGAGAGAGAGAGAGAGAGACTGTTACTCTATATAAAAGTTATTGATTGACCTTGAATTGCATGAAACGAACAAATTCAATGTCAGTGTTATCACATATACCGAAAAAGTTAAGGCATGCGCTAAAACTCCGCCAGAATTTATGAAAATACAGTAAAACCTCTCATTAAAGTACCACTCATTAGGAGAAAGTTGTTAATACCGGCATAAAATGATCATTTAGCATGCAATTTTAACCAATAAAACACCATAGAAAAATTGTCAGGCACGAATCTTTCTCTTATCTGGAGGATTTATTGTATAGCAATAATTGTTTGTCGACGGTTTTTAACCCAGACTACTATCAAAATGGACATTTGTGCCAATCAATAATTTCGCAAACAACAAGATTATGCATTTATCTACTTTCTAGGGGGCGCCTCACTTTGATTGCCAAACTCATTTCATTATCAATAATTATCAGTATCAATGTTTTGAATTTTTCAATAATAAACATGGAGATTAATTTAATGTAGAGGGAAATTATTGAGGAAAAGGCAAAAATGTTGGCATTTATATCTACTGTGGAGCAGGTTCACTTACTTAAGAACTCAATAAACTGGTTATTTGATTAGTTAGTCTAATGTGATGTGTGTGATGTGATGTGATGGGTCATTTTAATAATTCAATTCGCAATCAAAATGGGATCAAATGATAGCTTTTCAGAAATTCATAAAAAAGTGATATCTATTTACACCGTTTTCTAGACTTTAATTAAACCTAATTTTGAGTGTCATTCAAATCCAATACATGTTTATTGTATGTAGACTTAGAAGAGTTAGGTTTACCTTGCAATATTGCTCCACAATGGTTGATAGTCGAGGCAAAAATTGTGCACAAATACAGACCTGGATTTGAAACGAGACAAATATTTAGTGATTTTGAAAATAACGGGCAAACAATTGATTTCAAAGATGACACAAACCATTGAACAGACAGATAATGAAAGTCACAATCAAATAGTGTTAGGATCACTTTTCAATGAATACAAGTTTAATAAACACCAGTGATATTTGTGTCTCACTTAAAAGAGGTTTGGTTTTAAAGACCGATAGCGAAGTGTTTTCAAAACTGTTAGACAGTTAAAGTACAGTCAGCGCTCAATACTGGCAACCGATGCATTCAATTTGTTTACTCGATTCTGACGAGCAGTCTCTGTTCGCGTTTCTCCGCACAGCACTACTGCACATATATTTTCAAGGTCACGCCTGTGCAGTATATTCAAGAGCAAAGCCTGAGC
>JAQGCS010000164.1:0-31784 GCA_034702105.1 Fuscozetes fuscipes
ATTCAATTACCCCAGTTCAGTGAGTAAAAAACGACGTCAACGCCTCTATTAGCCACTCTTAGCCCTAATAAAAATACTCTGAATCTTATTTAACTTTTCATTAGTTCCCATATCTCTAAAATTGAAAATTATGTCAATTGTTTTATAAATAACTGTTAACAGCAAATGAAAATTAACAAAACTGTTTAAATGCAATTAAAATTAAGAATTAGTTATAATTAAATTGTCCTAGTAATTAGGTTTTTCTGTAAAAATTAGGTCTAAGATTTACTCATATAGTAAACGCATCATTAAAGTGTCGTATTTTATTCACTATATTCAAGGCTTTGTTTAGGACGGCTTACTATTCGTCGACTATAAACAAAAAATTAGTGAAACTAATGAATCGTGAGGTGACACCTATTGACAAGATCCTTCTCTATTGAAATGTTGTATGTGTATGTTTATTAATATTTATGAGATATTTAAGGTTAAACTATAATAATACAGCTTTTATTCGCTTATTATTCAAAATTGAAAACTTAATTAATAATCAAAACTGAATGGTCAAAGCATTAGACCACAAATCAGAACAAGGTGAAAAAACTTATTTGATGATCAAGCCGATATAAAAACTAAACAAACTGGCCGATTTCGAGTGCTAAAATTTTCTGCCACCCCCATTTTTGTATTTTGAATTCAATTCAATAATATTAGAGGAACTTTTTTGGATGTTTTGAGAACTATTTCTCTGTGAACTTAATTCTTGTTGTTAGAAGTGTTAGCACATTCAATGTCTTTGCGATTAATTAATATACGGGTTGGTATGCGAGTAAACACTTTATGAGAAAACATGGCTTGGTTTAATTTGATTGCGTCAATCTGGTTAAAGAATTGAATTGAAATATAAATAAATGAATAATAAGTTTTAAAGTTGAAGAAAGAGTGCATTGATTTGAATTGTATGAGAAGTTGTGTGCAGACAAGTACCCCGACGAGCCTTAACTGACCCAACAGGACGATCCGAACGAGAAGAACAGTCCGATTGGTCCTAGACAACGAAACCTCTCGCATTGACAAGAACATTTAGTGGCGTTAACACCCCGTAAATCATTCCTAAAGAGGGGACACTATAGTTCATAAGAAACAACTTGATAAAAGCCAGAAAGAAGTGTATAGCAATGGCTCTAAAATTGAGAGCAATTATTAGTGTTAGTTACTTTTGAAAATTGAATTATCATCAAATAAAATGAATGCCTTGATATTTTTCGGACAATTCATTGAATTAACAAATTTATAGATATTCTTCTTATAATAGTCTCTGAGGAGAACTCTCATTAAATTCTTGAGTGACATAATCCGAGTGCTTTCAGTTATCAACCAATTGGTAAAAATTTGAAAATATTCCAAATCGTGTGCATTAAAGGGACGGATGTCTCGAACGAAATTGTCCTCAAATTTAAAACCGCTATAAAACAGTAACTTTAGTACCGAATCAGCACTTCTCGTATATTTGAATTGATTTAATTGGCATTTATTTATGTCAGCGCCGGCTCTGATCAATGCCTCAGCGAAATGGTATTTATTAAGTTTAAAGGCCAGTGTAAGAGGAGTTCCCGTGCAGTTTGTGGCGATAAACTGATTGAGATCACAATTCTCTTTAGAGACCAAGAATTTGAACATTGCTTGAGAAGTGGGGTCTTCTCCTTTATTATCCGCGAATTTATTTCGTTGAATAAGTATATGGAGAGGAGTTCCAAAGCGGTTACAAATATTGATATCTTCTCCAAATTCGATGATTCTGGTCATCAAATCGATGGCTTCTTTTGGGTCTTCACAACTGATATGTTGGACTGCGTTTTGCAGAACAGATCTTCCGATGCGATTCGCAGATAAAGGAGCGCAAAGCCGATCGAGTATAAGATGTGCCACTTCTGCTTTGTTCGATAGGAGAGCCGTATGTAATTCGCGGCTAAATTCACTAATTTGTGCATTTCGTTCAAATAAAGCTGAAGTCAATTCTTTGCTAATACTGACCGCCTGTAAGAGGGGTGAAATATTATTACTGTCGCTAATATTAGGGTCTGCTCCTCTTTGCAGCAATAACCGGACTGTTGGCATATGATTAGCACAAACAGCAAAATAGAGAGGTGTGCAATTCGTGTGGTTAACAAAATTGATGTCAGCACCAGAATCAAGTAAAATTTCTACTAGATGAGTTTTGCCATCCTGTGCTGCAAAATGAAGTGGACTTAAGTGGTGATAATTCGTCGAAGAGTTGATTCGACAGTTTTTATACGATAAGAGAAGCCGAACGACACTCTGGTTATCGTAATCAATGGCCATATGAAGCAAAGAATATCCGTCTTTGTCGGCTCCGTTTACATCGAACCCGTTGTCGAGTATTTGTGCCAAACTCACCGAATCACTACTTTCTATCAAATCAAACACTTTATTGATTTCCATTTATTATTTCTGTTCACTGAATAAAATTTGAGAATCAATTCTGAAATATTCAATGTTTTGAATGTCTGCCAAAACTTCTATTTTTGGATTCATTTGATTGTTTGTAACAAAGTTTGTGTTATTCATAGCTTTTGCGTTAATCCAAATTCAAATAAATGGTAAAAGTGTCCCAATATTTCTTATTGATTAAAATTGATAGTTTGACAAATTGAGCATGGTGAAGATTGGCCTGAATAGACGTGTGAGTGGCGTTAGTGCCATCTATGGTGTGCTATGAGAGGTAACGCAGACTCGCCATTCGCATCATTCTCGCCATTCGTTGACATTTGATTGGATTCGTGTTTGGCTTTCAATTTAAAAACTTGTAAATTGAAAATAAATTGATTTAATTGAATCAAATTTAGAAATTTGTGAACAACTGTTAGTGTAAGGAATCGTTGGTCAATAAAGAAGTGTTGTTAAAGCGATTCAATCATTTGTGAGGCAAATCGTGAGTATTAACTAAATGTGTGTCTGTTTTGTGTGTAGTGTTAAGTGAGTTATGCGTTCAGTTATGAGCTCTTCTCTCAATCGCTTCAACCCCTCCGTCGTCTTCACTGATGTCAACCAATCCTCTCCTTTGGCGCTAATTCTTGATTTATTTGATCCTTACTTTTGATTTAATCCATTAATTGTTATTAAATGAAGATTTTATTCCTTAATATTGTTTATATTTAATAAATAACTGCTTTGTCTTCAATTCTTTAAAATAATTTTATTTTAATCAGTAATAATAAGTTGAAAATGAATGCCAATTATGATGAGTCGAATCGATTCCTGGGAATGTTGGCTGAAGTGGCCGTCAAGACATTGAATGCCGAACAGCAGAAACACTCCAATTGCATGAAAAATAAATGTGAAGACAAACCACAGAAAAAGGTTTAAATTATATTCTAATTTAATTTGAATATTGAATGAAAATTTGTATTGAATTTAGTCAAAGAATGTCTTAAATTTGGAACAATTGCGTAAACTGTCTGACAAAGTGTTGGTCGACTCCTTTAGTGAATTGATTTGTGACGAAATTCGTCGCGTATTTCGATTCCGATGTGTTTTAATGCCTCAAAAATGTGATGTCATATATGAGAGCTTTGCGGGAGAGGACAGGGCTCGTACTCTAATGCGAGACCATCTCCAAAACCACATCCAAAATGTTGAGCCAAACTTCACAGTAGAGACAGTGAGCGCTCGCAATAAAAGACTTAATGATTCAAACAAATCCAATCGTAAGATTCGCTACAAAAAAGAGGAGTCGAACCTCAATAGGGATGCATTAAATTCGAGTCAATTAAGTGATAACATTCATACCAATGGTTTAGCCAATCGTGACATCCATTGGAACACTGATTCCATGTTTACTTATAATCAGAGATCAAATGATAATTTAGATTCAAAACCAATTATTAGACATCAAATGGAAACCAAAGGCAACTCTTTAATGACGAACAAAGACTTAGTTGAAGACCATTGCTATACATCACTGGAAGGACCTAAAGTCAAGTCAAAACCTATTGAGAAAAGTGAAGAAAATTCATTAAATTCTAGAAAGAAATGCGTGAACGCGACAAAAGTGATCGCAACGCCTGCCTTTCCTTTTATTTATGAACCAGTTTTGCCAAATATATCTCAAGTCATTGAAATCGGTTCCAATGTTCAAAACAATCGGAAAAACTATGAAAAGATTGATTCAAATCAAACAATTAGTGATAGTGTTGTCGACGAACTCAATGCCAATACTTTACAACTGAAAAGACTCGCTCTTCAGTATATTAATGACATTCGCGTCAAAAATAAGGGACAGACTGACAAAAGTTCATTTCGATGCAAAATATGCGCCGACAAAACATTCACTTCTCCCACAACTCTTATATACCACTATAGAAGTCATGCGGGGGTTAAGCCGTATGAGTGCTCACTGTGTAAGGCGACCTTCACTCGTCAGCACAGCCTTAATTATCATACGTTAATTCATTTAAATAAATCCCGTTTTGTTTGTGATGAATGTGGACGCAATTTTCGACACCCCTCCCATTTCAAAGAACATATGAGAAGACACACCGGAGAGACTCCTTACGAGTGCACCGATTGTTATATTAAGTATGCCTTCCATACACTCTTTAATCTGTTTTCAAATTTATTGATTCATAACTATTTTTTGTTCAGATTTAAGACTAGAAACACATATAAACGTCATTTGCAGACAAAACACGCGAAGATGTTAACATCCAAAGGAATATTCGATTTGCCCGACTCTAGTGTTCACTTACGTAAGCCCTGTCCTCCACGTCGTAAATATGGTTTAGGATTTCTTCACCAGAATATTGAAGCCGTGGCTCGTTATGAAAGGGCTCAACAAGAAGTCAATCAAACTGTCATTAGAGCCAATTGTCATTTGATTAATGCAATCGATTCCAACCATCTTTTGATTAATAATTGTAATAAGACTTTCAATTCGAAAAATAATTTCGAGAAATTACTTCAGGCGGTGGCCATCGCTGAAGACCAACAAACTATTCTTCTCCAATAAATACATTTTATTGTTTTACATATTTTCATATGTGTGCTGAGGAATACCCCCTCGAAAGCACTGAAGACACGTGAAGACACGTTACCCACCCCTTTCCAAATCAACGAGTATTAACTCATTATACGCCGAATTGACCTCAAGAAAGGCAATTCCGTTTGGAAAGGAGGCCACACGAAGAGCCTTTTTCCTCGTAATTAATGATTATTTATATATATATATGTTTAGACTATTAAATAAATGATAATATATTACATTTTGTGCACAGTTTTTATTTTATCGAATCTTATTTATTGTAAATAATAATAATTTGATTGTTTTGTTAGTCATTTGAAATTCAATAAAATTGATTCAAATATTAAATCAATTAAAAAATTGTTTATTTTTAGTGTATTTCTTGTTTTTAATAAATTCCTAGAATTAAAAAGAATTGTGAGCATAGTCATTCAATCATCAAATAAAAAAGTTAAACTCTTTGAAGTGTCTAGTAGACACTTAATATATTCAGTGTTTGTCTGATATTGTAGTATTTTGACGTATTTATGACGTATTTTGACGATTGGCATAGAGTTAAAGTTAAAGTAAATGAAGGTATATAGTTTTATCATAAAAATTTGACATTTAAGAACCTCTAAAAATTATTATAAAAAATAGAAAAACTTAATTTAAAGCAAAATTAATTAAATTTTACAAGGTGATCTAAATTTATATACCTGTCATATTAAAATAAACCTAATTAGAACCATTTATTATTAAATACACAAAATAGCAATATGTCTTTCTTTATATTTTCGAAAAAAGTTAATAATTTCAATGTTTCTCTTATTAAGTGTAAACACTGTCTACAGTTTTAAATGTGGTAGACACTAGACAGGTGAAGTCCCAGTTCCTTGATTAGATTGAAATAAGTTATGGACACTGGAAAATAGAGTCAGAGGATTCGACTGGACTTACAGGTAAGTTAAACTGTATTCATATAATTATTGAATGCAAACACAAATAATAACATCTTTTAACATTTTTTATGAGGAAAAGTCAAAACATGTGATGTCTTTCATTGAATGCAAAACAGTTTCCATGGAATCCATTGATTTGTTTTGTTTACAAATAGTATTCAATTTTTAAGAGAAGTGATCAGAATTGTAACCAAAATGGCCGCACTCCTCAAGAAGAGAGCGCTCGCAGAATATGGACACACATTGACTCAGGTATGAGCCGACAACTAAATTGTATTTAAATTATAATTGAAATTAAATGAAACAAAGGATGAAATATCGCCAACAAAACAAAAAAAGCTCCGTTTGGGCCGAAAGTCTAAGAAAGAGCTCTTAGGATCAGAAGATTCTGGTCGATCACAGAGTGGTACCGAAGATTCACAGACTACCAAATCTGGTTGTGATTCGGCCAATATCTCCGAATTGTATAATTTGTTTCAAAAAGGAAGTCGCGAATCAATTGACGCAAACCATTGCCAACAGATTTATAAGAAAGTTATGAACAAAATGAACAAAAGTCGGGACCCAATCGTCAAAATATCATACATTTCAGCCTTAAAAGAGTTAATCATTAATTTCGATTCAGTTGTCGAACAATTTGGCATCAATTCTATTATTGAAGACTTTATGTCTCTATTGAAGAGCGAATCCTCTCATATAGTAATCGCAGAGGTTTTGAATACTTTGCATAAATTGGACCAAAAATTTGAGACCAATTATGAACACAAATTAAATGTCATGAAAAGCGCCAAACATTTACTACAGACCAGTTCCAGTCATGTGGTGAAGAATGAATGTCTTTCATTATTAGTAGACTTCGCGCCAATCAATCAGATCTCAGGTGACAACAATTCTGATTCGAGTCATATTCAGGTCGAATGCATTGCAATCATTAAACTTTTGCGGGATTTCAGTCATTATCACGACTCTAGAGTTCGCTCAACGGCTTTGTCTTCAATCGTAAGTACCGTAAAACGTGGGATATAGTGAGCGCTCATTATAAGTAGTTTTGGCCATTTTCAGCACTTTACCTCGGTTGCTATGTTCTTTATAACTAGATATAACGAACATCTGTCAGCTGACGACATATAAATTATATGATATAATGAACAGTCGTTTTATGTGATTTTATATAATGGCCGGTCACTCAGTTAAAGGAAAATTAACTCACTTATCAATTAAACCATTTATATTAATCAAATTATTCTTTAAAATTTAGTTAAACATAATGACCAGTCTTCAAATCAATTAAAATACAATATAATATCAAAACATAGCTAGTTGCTATGTTCCTTATAACTAGTTATAATGAGCACTCTTTTCCCGAATTAATTATAATGAGCGCTCACTATATGCCACGTTTTACGGTAATCTTTTAATAAATTCTCATAAATGTCCGAATATTTTCAATCATTAGTTACGACTTCACAAAAGAGGCGTCAAATTAGATATCAGTCTTTACAGTGAATTCTGTGAATCCCTAAACGATGACTACGAATGCGCCCGAATTACGGCCATTAAACTGCTTCTTGTTATAAGTCAACTCTACGCCGATTGGTTCGATACTAATCACAAATGTTTTCATTGTCTAACTATTTGTCATTCAGTTTAGTTTGTGTTAATGATGGCGACGAACAGATCCGTTTAGCGGACGACGCCTTCGCCAAAGTCTGTTCAATGATTAACGACCCGTCGATGAACGTGAGGGCAGAGTCGGCGCTACTTCTTGTAAAATAATAAAATATGTTATTTTGTGGTTACTTATTGTTTTTGAACTAAAGGGTCGATTCACTCACATTAGTCCCAATTTTTTGGAACAAACGTTAGACAAGAAACTAATGTCTAATTTAAGGGTAAACCGAATGACAAAACAAAGCAAATATAATATAATTTTTGTTGAAATAATTAGAAGAAAAAGTCAGCCCATGAAAGACATCGACAGACTGTGGCAACTGGTGAGTGGTCCAGTGGTCAAAAGTGGGCCGACGATGCTCCCCATGAGGAGCTCTGCCCGGATACCGTTAATCTAATGAATATCGGTGCCTGTGGTGCTTTTATCCATGGTCTCGAAGATGAGTTCTTCGGTAAATATGATATGTGATGAGAAAATTTAGTTATACAAGTATCTTATTCCAAATTATAATCAGAGGTACGAATGGCAACACTTGAAAGTCTGAGCCAATTGGCACAACTTTTCTCTTCATTCGCGTCACAGGCAATGGATTTTTTGGTCGATATGTTTAACGACGAAATCGAAGACATAAGACTTAAAGCCATTCAGTGTTTGACACAAATAAGTATCGAAAATATAATTCTTCGCGAGGATCAGATCGACATAATTTTGGCCGTTTTGGAAGATTTTTCGATTGATATTCGGGAAGCACTCCATGCAATGCTTTCCAACTGCAGACTGTCTTCTAAAACAGCTCTTAAAACATGCGTGGTCAATCTCTTAGAAAATTTAAAACGCTATCCACAGGACAAGGACTCTATTTGGCAGTGCTTCAAGAAACTCGGTGTTAATCATCCATATCTTACACTTGCACTCGTCCCTGACTTGTTAGGTATCCATCCATTCCTCCAATTACCAGAAACCTCACTCGAAGACAATGGATGTGAGTATTGTTTTGTAATTTATTTATTATAAAAGCGTTTATTCAATATAACAGACGTCGCTATTCTTATACTGGTCTTTAATTCGGCCAAAGAGTGCACCACAACTATAGATCTGTTTGAAGAACATATTTTGCGTCATTACTATTACCTAAGAGACACATATCCGACATTAGTTCCTCATTTGCCTCAGTTATCAACTGGTTTGGACCAAAGTTGTGACAACTCATCTGTTATTAGCGAAGGCCAGTCCCGATCGCATGCATTTCTTTCGGGTATATTTGAAAGGGTTCGTAATGTTATGGGAGTGGACAGCGCCTCAAATCAGACACAAACTGCAATACTCGAGCACTCGATTCGGTAAGAATTGGACTGTCTTCAAAGTTTCTCAATAATCATAATTAATGTACCAGTGATTTACAACAATTGGCTGAAGTACAGCCTTCATTGTCAGCCGCCTCAAAATTTTTGCGATCATACCTTCAGTGCCAGATGTCGTTACGAAGAGTTAGTTGGCTTTACTTTTATTAAAAATAACTGTATTTACACCTATTTGTAGATACTTTCAAACAACAATTGGATTAACACGTTCTTATTGTCGGCCCTCCAATCGAGTTCGTTTCGGGCAGCCATACAACACGTAATAAACGGTTCAATTAAATGCAATTAAACTAATAATTATTACTACCAGTTATTGAGTGCAACCTTTTCTTTGGTCAATCGTTTCCATGGTTTACATCCGATTCAATTAGTTTGTATACAACAGACTCGACTCAAAGCAATGGCTCTTCAATTGATTGCAATAATCCATGGAAGCAATGCGTCGGCTCTGGCCTTATGTGACGCTTTCATTACTGAAGTCGAATATTTGCAAAAATTGTTGTTTGAAAACAATTTAAACGCCGACTCTTTGACCGTTAAAATGATGAAAGAAATCAGTTTACTCGAAGAGCCGAAGCCGGGAACTGTTGCCCGAGTCCTGAAACCATTATTTTTATCCACTTCTGTCTCATATATCACTGATTTGGTGAGTGTTTCAACAAATTTGGTGCCAAGAATTTAATAATCAATTAAATGACAGGACATTATGTTAAACGAAAACACATTTTCTGATTTGGTTGGATTGCGTATGACTTGTGCTACAATTAATGAGCCAACCGGCAAATCGGACACTCCTCTCAAATTTACGGCAGGACTTATCCTCGGAGTACCTTTCGATGCGATCATCGAAAATGTTTCCGACATTAAATACATCCGAATTAAAGTAACATTCAATACAATTATTCTTAAAAAAGGACAGAATATTGGACGCAATTTAGTTGTAATTATTATAAATTTGATATTTAGATCCAATATCCAGACCAACAAATACAAGTAGTTTTACCCAAAATCAGTGACTTTCGTCTGATTGAAACCTCGAAGGCTCCGAATGTAAGCAAATATCGTTTGTATACAACTATATATTTATCGCACGGCGTGTGGGCTGAGTCCTGTTCCGTCGATATCGGACTGATGCTCGACTTCAGAGATACCTCTTCGACGACATTAATTGCAACACAGACTTGGATTTCTTCAACGACTAAAGGAAGTGGTATTAAAAGCACCAAATCTGAGGATAGTCTGGTTATAGATATTTGTAAACCAGTTCGCGTCTATCTGTCCCCAAAAGCCCCCAAAAAACTTGTAATCTAAGGCTTCACTCATTAATTATCGACAATAAAGTAATTTATTTTGAATTGAAGTCAAATTTTTTGAGCGATTTTTATCGCAATTTTACAGCCGTTGGAAATCACATTATATAAGACATTATAACCGAAGGCATTCTTCGCATCGAATTCAATGCCAGTGTTGTAGTGGTGCTCCTCTTCGTCTCTAAATTGTTTAATAGTTTGGATCAACTCTTTGTGATGGTCTGAGTCGTCTTCAATTAATTGTCTCAATTGTTTGTCATAGTGTTTGGAAATGACTTCTTCTACGGCCACAGTGCAGGCCATTGCAGCCTTTGGGCCCATCAGAGCAGTGACGACACCCAACCCAAAGCCGGCAGCGCTCCAAATCGGTTCCAAAATACTTTTATGGACGCGATGTTTAACAACTAATTTTTCAAATTGTTTTAAGTGATGTTTTTCCTGATCCCACATCTCTTGAATCACTGGCGCGTGTTTTGGGTCATTCCTCAGAACAGCCATTTGTCCCCAATATATGCGGTCTGCGGCCAACTCTCCGGAGTGATCGACTCGAATGATTTCATCATAAAGTTGTTGTCGTCTTCGCCACAAATATTTTGCAGAACTTCTCGTTTTGGACATAATTTAAGATTTGTTTTCATTCAAAACGTAGTTTATTCGTAATGTTTGCATAAAGACTGCGAAAGACTGCGATTGCGCTCAAATGTGACGCAAACTTTTGATGACTTTCGCAACTTTTCACTCTTTGAACTTTTATCGCCTTTTGAGCCGACAAACCATTAGTTGATTACATCAATAATTGGATTAATACACAAAAAACTGAACTCAAAACTAATTTTTTGCCACAATATCTATGGATTACTCATTGAATATGCGGTTCATAAGCGAACACATCTTCAAAATCTTAGGCAAAAGATTTACTTAAAATAATTTGAGATTAGATGAGTGACTACTCATTAGATAACACAAAACACAAATCATTTTTCAATTTAATTTTTAATTTGAAAAAAATGATCGAAACATAAGTAATGTTAGACTCATATGATATGAGCTCTCATTTGACTGACAAACGAAAAATGGATTTCTTAACGAATCATTGGATTTATAAGTGAATAGAGAAAAGGGTTAGGTTTGAAATTAATGGTCAGCCTCCGCGTCATCGAATTGTCCCATCACTTCCATGGGTTCATCTGAGTCTCCGTTTGCAAAGGAATCGTCGGTTTGATTAGTAGGCAAACCGCGTAAGTGTTCGGCTGCGGCCACATCATAGACATTACCTGTCGGTTCTGTTTGGTCCGCATCTTCATAAATGTCATCGTCTTCTTCGTCATCTTCTTCTGAAACGGAATCGTTGGGGTCGGGATGTAGTGCTTGACATTCAGACATAGCTTTAAACATGAGTTCCAAATGAGTTTTGTCTTCGGGAACGAATCGGATTTCGTTATGTCGCGAATCGCTTTCATCGGCTGAAAAAATAACACATTTTTGATATAAACTCTTAAAATATTTTATTTTTAGAAATAAATCCAAAATTCAACAAAAAATTTCAACCGATTTGTTGACAAATATACAGATATTGTCTCTAAAAAACACTGAAAACAAATAAAATGGTCTCTAATATAATAATAATACAATTTTTATATGAAATGTAATAAATTTACTCTCAAATGACTCAAATGTTTATCGAAAGCTATGATTTCCAATGATTTCAGTTTTAATTCTTTTCTAAAAATGGATATAAAAAGCATTTCCTAAAGAAGAGAGAATGCAATGAATCGAAAGGAGGCGTCAATTATTAAATTTGGGCGCAGAAGAAGGCGAAGAACTCTCAGTTGTCTTTAACAGAGACCGATTCAGCCGATCAGAGGACGACATGAATTCATTAGTGAACTCATTTGCGTCCATTTTGAGAATATATGGTATTATACTATCGATTTGGACGCTTCCGATCAGACCCGAGAAAAACAACTCTTCGGTAATGTTTGGCAGTAAAGACCGGAGAGGAAGCAAACGGAGAACCAGTTTGGCGAACCGATCGCTCGCCTCTTCTGTAGAACCTGTCGTTTCATTGATATAATGTCTGAGTTCGCGGACAGATTTTTCCTGGAATTTATCGATTTGTCTGCTATTCATCATTAGCCCAATGCCTGCGTTCTCGGGACTGAACAGAACAATAGCCTTAAGGTATGCGTATTCCCGATCGTCGACTCCCAGCTTTTGGAACGAATTAACAAAGTCTTGTAGTTTGCAGATGTGGTCCGTCACCTGTTTGACTCTTTGAAGGGACAGTTTGTCCTGTTGTAGGGTTGTCTGCAAATGTGTTATTATTGCAGAGAGAATAGTCGCCAAAGACATCACTTGAGAGGTTTGTGCCAATCCCAACACAAACAGTTGACACCAACAGCCCCTCACAAGGGATGTCTGTACGTCAATAGACATCAATTGAAATGCTGGTATAGATTGTGCCCAATGGACAGACAGGAACAACAGTCTCGACGCAGATTCACAAATATATTGCAACGATAAAAATGAAGCCCCAGCTATGGGAGGCGTCAGATTGAAGACAAAGTGCTGTTCACTCAACAGATTACCATCGATTTCAAAAAGGTCTTCAGTCTCTGTGTTTTGTCCACAGACAGCGTCGAGTGCACCAAAAAGGAAAGCAGTTTGTTCTGAGCCTGATTTCGAACCCGAAGCTATTTTGGCCATTATATCAAAGGCCGCCTTTGAAATCATTAGGTTTTGTCGTTCACTCGAATTGTTGGCCTCTTTATTGGGACTCTCACTGTTAGCACCGGTTTCGTCCACATTTCGGCCCAATTTATTTAAATCTGTTCTTTCATTAGAGTTTGCATTAATAGCGGCGACGGCCACCTGTTTCAGAGCCATCAGATTAGAGACGACATTGGCCAGGGTACTCAGGTCTCCATTCGTTTTGGAGTTGTGTGCCGTATGCCCGGAATTCGCCTCAATTAAAGACATTGCCGTCTGATTATCAAAAAGTTTAGACATTTCTGATTGAGAGGAGGTTCCTCCTCTTGGAAGTATTGGTCGATGAGATGGCGAAATAGTATTAGTGGTTGTGAACGAACGAGAAGTCATTGCGGGACTCGTGGCTGAAGCGATAACTGAATGAATAGCACTGGCACTGCCTTCCAGTGACAAAGGTTTGCGTTCGGGCTGGCAGTGGTCGGCTCTCATTCCCATTTGCAAACATTTTTGGAGCCGACAGAATTGACATCTGTTTCGGTGATGTTTCGTGACTTCGCAGTCTTGGTTCGCACGACACACATAATTCAGTTGTTTTCTGACACTCCTTTTGAAAAATCCTTTACATCCCTCACAAGAAATAGCGCCGTAGTGTCGACCGGAAGCCTTGTCTCCACAAACAACACAAAATTCAAGTGTTTTCTTTTCGACGGAACCGCTCAACAGTCCCGGTGTCTGAAGATTCACATTAGAAAATGAAATCCTAGAGTTGGAGGTGAGAGGGGGCGACCCTTCCTGATTATTATCATCTTCTGGACTTCTGCCGATCCACTCAGAACCCGAATTATCACCTGAGTTGTCATAGTCGAGTCCCATACCCACTACAGCACTGGGAGAAGTGGGTACACTTATGAATTCAGTTTCAGGGTCGCCAACACTATTGTCGCCACCACTGGAGGGGCTGTCGGGTTCGCACTTAATTGTCAAATTAGTGGCGCAATTGGGGTCAGTTTCGGGCGGTTTGTTAACCATATCGTTATGAATGAGATACTGGAGCTTAGAAGTCATCACAGTATTAGTCGAGCCATTAATCGACTCATTCGAGTTTATGTCAACTTATTGTCAATAAAACGTTTTTTGGAATTTCGACGAATATTTACCACAAGTCAACTGACAAACCGATAGAATATCAACTAATGTCGGTTTCGGAACATATTTTCAGTTTTTGGTCGAGAAATAACACAGAAGGCAACGATTGCGACGATTTGTCACTTAATCCCAAATATTATATAATATATTAATCGACAAATGGATAAGAGTTGTAATTAATTCACGAATTGACACAAAATGCAAACACTGTTGAAATGGTTGTGCAATCGTTAAGTTTAACTATTGGCCAGTGATTGAGACCATCAAAAGAGAGAAAACAATAGATTAGAAAAGAGATTCAAAGCAAACTCTATTAATAACTATTTGATTAGAAATAAGTTTAAGTCCTTCTGAATTATTTCCCCATCAAATTACAAATCAATACATCAGTCAAAGCGTTATATCTATTGTTAACTGTCTTCTCATTGAAAAGCGCTCAGAATAAAAGAAAAGACTCACCAGATTCGGTGTCACTGCAATCCTTATCTTCGACCATAAGATAAAGACATTCGGAGTGAAAGTTAGTTAAGTCTCTGGAAATGGCGTGGAGTGATATCATCGGATAATCCAATTGAAAGCCCTGTCCGTTGTCTGTAATCCACGAAAGGCTGTTAAGGATAATAATTGCGTTATTCTCTGGTAATTATGTCCACTCAATGCAAATCCATGAGAGGAAAGTCTAACTTTGAAACAATTTTGTTAGCATTTAAACTGTTTGTGAACTCTATTGAACTCTCACTCTATGTCTGCAAATGTGTGTAAACTTCTAAGCAATTGATTGTTGGCCTCAATTCTGACCATTAAATGAGTAATGAGTTGTGTCAGTAGTGCAGTCAGTGCTGGAGTTCTGCACTTTTGCTTTCCTTTTACGATAAAACGGTTTTCAGTATTTCATAACAAGACCTCAGGAAAGAGTGTATGCCTTCCACTCAGCACTGATTTACAAGAGTTAACAGCGTTTCATATTTAGTATTAAGTGAGGAATGAGGTCGAGATCTGTTGGATTGGTTGTGGCACAGGTTGCAGTTGTAAGCCTCTCCAACCACTCATACAAATGTTAATTCAATTCAAAGACTCCACTCTTACATCAATACTTGTATTTCAACTAATAATCAATGTATTAATATTAAGGTCACTCTAAATGACAATTATTGCCGACAACTCATCACAAGTATTAATAAAACAATTAAAATGAATACCAGTTGTTGGCGACGATCAGAGTTCCGTTTCCGAGAGTGTTGTTGTCGTTGACGAAAGCGGTAGTATTTGGTTCGCGATGTTTCACTTCTTCGGCGTTGGGTTCCGCTGTTGGCCTTAAAGACACTAACATTTCGCCAAAAAATAGTATTTGCTTTCAATTGAATGCCTTCTCTTCCGAGTCTTCAAACAATTATTCGCAACTTTTTTAACACAAATGAAAATATAGAGAAAAGAGTGAAACAAACAAAACGTGAAACAGATTTGACTCAAAATGCGATAATAATAACAATTTTTAGATTATTATTACTTTTATTGTTATTCTTATTATTAGAACTAAAATGTGGTTAAAATGGCTCTCATTTCAAATGAGGGACAGAATGAGTAAAACTGTGTCTGAAATGCGACGCATTTCGAGTAATAGTAATGGATATTAATTTTGGTGCAAATAATACGCCGACTATTGCTATGCCTTCACTAACCTATGCCTTACTATTGCCTCAATAGCACAGCACTGTTGACCCTCTATTCCTTTCGGCTCTGCCTTTGGAGGGCGGGTCATGAGGTGACGTCGACGGTCAGGTCATTGCCCGAAAGGCATTGCAGAAGTGCTCCAATGCTGTAACCAATGCTTTGCCTTTGAGAGCACTGCCAACTGCACAGCCATTCGGTGCGAAAGGAGTCGAACTCCAACTCTGAACTGAACTCAATCTGAACCGAACGCCAACTCATTAAGAACTCAATACTCACTGCACTCATGTCAGCAAAGTTTACCAGTTTATCAACACATTTGGCCAAAAGCACCCAACCTATGGATATGATTCCACAATAAGTTCATTGCCTTTCAATAACCTTTGAAATTGAGGTTTCATTTGCTTTTAACCACTCATTTGACACAACATTTAATTCAAACTATTTTTTCTTAACTTTTTTCAAATCTATTCAAACATTTTTTGCTCTTTTGATTAGTTTTAAATTGAGATCTAAATTATAAGCAAAACATTTGATTCAAATTGTTTTATAAAATTAATACAAATATTATAAATATTTCTCTCTATGCTCTTGTCTTCCAAAACTTGGAGGAAAACTTATTAAAAATGCATCTATATAGTATTAGTAACAATTCGTCATTCGATAATATATTTATAAATTGACCTAGTATATTCATTTTGTGCACTCCGATCGAAAAACGATTTCTTAGGTTTAAGTCAATGAGTAAATCACTCGAAACATAATAATTATTATAATTTAATTGAATATAATATATTATAATATTACTTATGAATCATAGCTTCCGATTAGACATCACCCCATTGTAGAGCTTATTAATAATGAATTTTATTTAGCACGCTGAAATTTTGACCGTTGAACAATGAAATTTTGCTAATTTTTAAAATTTCTTAAAGATTCTGAAAACTTAAAATATGGTTAAATAAAATTCATTATTAATAAGCTCTACAATGGGGTGATGTCTAATCGAAAGCTATGCTTATGATACAAACTCATAGAAATTCTCGATTTATCTCATAAGTAGAATACTGACAATTATTTCAATCAACGTATACAGAATGTATCAATGTATATAATTTGACCAAGACATAAATAACATATCCAATAAAGTGGTCTATATAAACAATAAAAACAATTTTCTTAAATTGAAAAACAGTGATTGAACCATGTATAGTGTATTAATGTATCAATCTAATTTAAAAATTGATTGTAAACCAAAAGTGAAAGTTTAGTAGAATGCAAGTCATGCGCACATGTTATGTGTTGTAACCCGAATCGGTTACTTGATCCACAAATTGTAACCTGCAAATTAAAACCTTGATTATAATGTGTCGATTGAAAAACTCATTTAGCGATATGTCATATAATATATTTTGTTTAACTAGTTTGTTTTAAATTTCAATTTTTGGGAAAATTTTATAATAAATGGTGGAAATGACACAAAATAAACATCCAAATTGGACCAATACAATGTTAGATCATCCAATACTATTAATTTTGTAAATTGATCAAGTGAATCAATTTTACTTTTTAATTGCAAACTCAACTTAAAATCTATATTAAGGTATTTCAATTAAAATTATTTTAATAAAGAGAATCCAGGGTCAAAAAATCAACTCTTTTGATAGAAAAGCAGAGAAACGAAATTTTAATAAACACAACAAAAATACATTTTAAAATGATCCGGATCACAATTTCCTCTTCGGCAGGTTTTTGATGATCTGAACAAATGATTGCATTTAACAACTGATTAGAAATCGAAACCGATTGGGAGGTGTGACCAAAATGTGGCCCTACATAATAAAGTGCAATAGAAGAGCCCTTCTGGTTGTGACCCTATCTTTCGGTGCAATACTTGTGTTTTGGTATTACTTATTACTGGACTCTAACAGAGATCGACTGACAAACAATTCTTTGAGTCTAACGAACGTTGATTTGAAAAAACTGTTAATAGGTTTGAAACGTTTAATTCATTTGACACAAAAATATTGACTCAAACATTGAAATACTCTTCACCTTGATACATTCGCATAAATAAATGCATGCAAGTTTTTGGTTAAGCATGCTAAATATTCTGAGAAAATTAATAGCTTAAATATTTGATTTCATTGATTATATTGATGTTGGTCAATTCTAAGAATAGATAACATATTTTCATTTATAACTAATTATCATATTGTCATCACTACAATTAACAAAATGAACTTAGAAATTTAATCACACAACAATTTTAAAATTTATCTAATCAAAATTTAATTAATGATTTGATAGATTGACTAAATATCAGATCAGTGAGATCATTAAGATCTAGGTCCCAAAGTTCTAGTACTCAATATAAGGTTATACTGTGTATAATTCAAAACCGAGTCTTGAATTGCAATTCATTAGTGATTTGTGACAATGATTTAGAAATCAATTAAAATCAATATAATGCTAATTCAGAGTCAAATTCATTGATAGCGAGTGTTATCGCATCGATTCGTGGCGGACAAGAAGTGGTCAGAATTCGTACTAGTAATGAAATCAACGAACAGAGTAAAGGAAAAACCAAAGAAGGCGTTAACGATGTTTTGACTCAGGGTTTGTCTGCTCTCGTTTTATAATTTAATTGCTTAAAGAGTGGATCAAAGCAACAATGATTTGAATCATGTAATTATCAGGTGATCTTTCATCACATAGAGCTATGGTACATGCTCTGTCCGCTGCTTTTCCCGGTCTAAGAATCATATCCGAAGAGCACTCAGCAGAAGAAGGAAATGACATCGAGATAATTGCCATTCATGTCAGCGATGATATGCTTTCAGATCAAAGATATTCTCAAATACCATTAGGTTCGGAAATACCTTTAAGCGAACTGACAGTTTGGGTCGACCCTTTGGATGCCACTAAAGAATATACTGAACGTCTCACAGAATATGTCACTACAATGGTGTGTGTGGCCAGAAATGGCGAACCTGTAATTGGAGTGATTCATAAGCCGTTTAGTTCTGAAACTTACTGGTCGTTCGGTTCCAAGTATTTGTCGACTAATATATTGAGTGCTGTGAAGAGCCGTAAAATCTCTAATGATTCGTTTCGGGTGATAGTTTCCCGGTCCCACGCCGGCCATGTCAAGGATATCATTGAATCGTCTCTAAGTAATGAAGATAAAAAGATTGATGTCATCTCTGCCGCCGGTTCTGGCTTTAAGACAATTGAATTAATAGAAGGCAGAGCTGATGCATACATTCACACGACTCTCATTAAAAAATGGGATATTTGTGCCCCAAATGCTATTTTGAAAGCTATAAGTAGTGCTCAAATGTCTACTATTTTTGGCGACAAAATTCAATACAACTTTGAGGACAGAGTGACCAATGAGTACGGCTTATTGGCCACAATTGGTGTCGACCACCAAAAGTTGGTATCACTGCTCAAAGACAACTACAAACAGTGATTTAATCAATTGATCACATATTTGTTTGATCCCAATAATAATTGCATTAAATTTGAGTCTATTTTACACATAATTCTAATTTCAAAACTATTTATACATATTTTGAATGATTTTTACGACAATTAGTGAATAATTGATGAGTTTCTTAATAAAATCTATTCATAAATATTGTTGTGTTTGGAGCGATGGGAACGGCTGATGCAGTGGTCACCGTTGAGGTAAACGTAGGATTAAGTGCTGGCCTTATGTTCAGTTCAATGGCTTTGCGTTTGTTTTCTGCGGCCAAATGTCTCTTCACGTGTTTAGTCAAGTGATCGCTTCTCATGAAGCGTCGTTCACAAATGGAGCAAACAAACTTTTTCTCTCCTGTGTGTGTTCTCTTATGTCTCGACAACTCATCCGATCGGGAGAACTGTCGACCACAAGATTCCCACAAACAGATAAACGGTTTCTCTCCTATCAATTGATACGAGTCTTATGAATAATTCAAATTCTAAAATGCAATTCGAGTGCTAACCGGTATGTGTTCTGATGTGAGCCTTCAAATGAGAGCTCTTGTAATAGGTTTTCGTGCAGTTCTCATAATCGCATCGATAACTACGCCTTCGATCGAGTGTAGGCTTTTTCGTAACATTACTTATTGACATCGATCCCGAACCAAACGAAGGGATACTTGACGTCAATATATACTGTGGACCATTTCGGTTGGTCTGGTTGGGTATAGAGGGCCCGGAAGTCAATACTAATTGCACTACTCCGGGAGGAATGGGAATGACAGTGGTGTTTGTGGGTGACATAGAAATTGGTGTAATAGGGGTTAAAAACAAAGCCTGTGCTGTTTTTGGCATTAATTGATTGTTACTGAAATTAGTGCTGACTGTAGGGACTGTCGGCACAAATGATGTTTTTGGTGGACATGATTTGATCGGTTTCGGAGCAAAACTTGAAGTGATTATCGAATCTCTTTTTTGAGACAATGGCTCTGAAGACAAAGAACAGCATATTTCCTTTTTGGGTCTTTCAAGCGGAGGAGCTCTCATAATAACCGGAACCGGAACTCCAGTGGGATTCACAGTGCTTGGAGTAAGTGGTGGGGTGGGAGTCAATAAGAGCTGCACCGAATAGAAAGTCCATTATTATTGGTCTATTGAAATGGCGGCTAATAGTGGTTGGCTTTAAATACAAACCCGGGCTAATTCTGAACTGCAATTCTTATCATTTCTCTTAAGTGAAAGACAACTGACATCATTAGAGTTGGAGTCGAACTCATCTTCTGATTGCGGAGGAGTTCCCAAATTATCTGTTACTAAATGACAAGACTTTGATTTGTCGGACACTTCATTGGATTGTCGGCCAATCGATAGAAGTGTTTCAATGGCTTCATTCAAATCTTTACTACTTTTGTCGAATTCATTTCTCCACTGTTTTGTGTCCTGTAATCAAAATTCATGGAAAATACAAAATCTATAAAATAGTTTCTTTAATGAAGTTTTTATTCTTCACAAACGAAGTATTTTTCACATAATATTTGTCTTCAAATTATTTATAATTTTGGAAATCATTTCATTTTTATAGGATTGCAAACACTCAGAGGATCGGTATTCAGGGTTTGCATACAATGACTGAATTGCACTTCAACTCAATGTTAAGCCAAACAATAGGCGATAATTTCATTGATAAGAATTTTGATAATTTTCTCGTGACTTCTATTATTATATTTAATATGTTTTGAGTAAAACATTTGTATGTCTAGTAATAAATGGAGTCAATTAATTGCAGGTTCCAATTGAAATCTTACCCGAATAGTACAATCTTACCCGTATCCTACCAGATCCACATATTTTCATACAAACCTTAAAACTGAGATCAAGTTGTGATCAACTGATCGATACTTAAATTAGAAGTAAATATAATTAAGTTATGGATTATATAATTTTGAGCACAAAATCTCATTGAACTCAATATTCATTTTATTTCATTCAATCGCTTTTGATATAAACTTAAGTCTAAATTACGACTAAATGTTATAATACTTATATAAAGTAATAATTATATAAAATACGGCTAAAAATCGCTGTAAAAGAAGTGAAAAATAAAGAAAAAATATCATTAAATGAAAGGATAATGCATTTCAATAAACATTAAATTTAAAGCAATGATTGAAAAACACTTCGAATTTGAAAATTATTGAATTGTCGGTCATTTTCAGCAAAACTGAACGAATGGATAACCGATTCATTCAATTAATACTCACATCAGTAGAGGTTAGGGTCTGAGTAGGACTTTGTGGAGGAGAGTAATCATCGATACACTCATCTATTGAACGACTTTTAATTATTGCACTCATTTCTCAGTTTAATTATAATTAATAATAGTATTAGTCATAGACTTGTCTCTAATGACAGATTAGTTTTGTTTCGCGATTTCAGTTCTCTTTCTTTTAATTTTTCGTTTTGTCTAAAATTTATTGAAAAATAATTAAACAAAATATCAATAATTTGGCAAAAATTAAAAATAGAGTAAAAGTCGATTAAAGACTATTCGCTGCCTTTTATTCTCTTACTATTCAATAAGACTTTAATCTGAAGGGTGTGTCAGTTGTCAGTACAGTCACATCTCTCACAACAGCCAATCCCCACACAAACACACACCATATCAACACAATTGCTAAAAACAACCAAACTCAATAAACTTGCAACTGATGAAAACCCTTAACGCTGTATAAACCAATGTTACAATCCATTGATGGCATCCCATAATTACATATTCATCTCATGTATGGATTCACTGTTAAGACCACAGAGAGTGCACACACTGTGAAGTTCATACTATTGGTTGACATGAATTGAGCTCATTGTCAACATGTGATCATCACATGAAAGATATGACGGATTTCACGTGAGAGTCACTGAAAGACCAATTCGTCAAACGATTACCCATTGATTTGTTTCTCTAAACGCGTCAATCGATTCATACGTTTTCTAAATATTCGAGAATTAGTTTTATGTTTTGATTTAAGTTTTGCTCATTTGTTGCCTTTACTAAAAATGCAGGTCTTATTGAAGACAATTATTGCAAATGATTTATGGTTTGATTATTACAGTCTAGCTCCATTATGAACCTGATCGCTTGACATAAATTAGTACATAAAATTGTCAATAGTTATGAATACTCCATACATTTCAAAAGAGTTGATATTCATATATAGTTCCTATTATACTCAAACCCTGTATGAGTGAGATCAAAAGATAAATTCAATATGATAATGTAACTTTTAATAAGACCATCACATTGAAAATATATAAACACCTTGGTTTTAAAGGTTATATGTGTACTAAACCCTTGTATTTATGCCTTGGTAAACAATGTAAAGAGATCTCAACATAAGAACCTTAAAAATGTTGACTGAATGCTTACATGTAGTCATGACTACCAACAATCGTTTGCTTTCAAAATTGTTGGTAGTCATGACTACATGTAAGCATTCAGTCGACATTTTTAAGGTTCTTATGTTGAGATCTCTTTAAACAAACCCCCATTATATTTAGGTTAACTACCAATAAAGCGCTCAAATTTAACAGTTTGAACAGTTAAAATTTGAAAGTTTTAATTTGTTTCAAATGAGATATTCGGATAAAAATATGATACTCTGGATAAAATTTCTTGCAAAATGACTTGGATATTATGAAATATTTTCTTATAATTTGTTCAATATTTTTATTCTAATTAATACATTTTCGCTTTCGAGATTCAATTGTACCTCTCTCATATTGGGGTTGACTGTGACTATAACTGCAGTTTTTCAGTTCAATAGTTCATAACCTTGGGGTGAATACAATTGGATCTTGTCATACATTAAAGATTGTGAGCGGGATAATAATTTCAGATTTAGGATGACAAAATGGAACAACACTGTAGTCAGAAGTCGACTAACATTTTAGTCGCATTTCTCTTATCTCTTATCTAAATATCTTTTCAATGATTTTAATGTGAGTTTTGATTGTAAACAATAAAAGTTGTCATTTGATATGAGGGACAAAAGTAATGTTAAAAACTACTGATAGAAAGTTTCTCTGAATAGTTTCAATAGTAGTACTATTAGTAGTTCGATAGAAAATTTTGGAAACATTTGCATTTATAATTGATCTATCATTTCAATGTTGGACTCAATTGAAATGATTGCACAAATTTAAACAAAATTAAAAATCTTTATTCAAATCAGGATTTGAGAGAAAGGAATTTTGGGAAGTGTTTGAAAAGTGTTGGAGACTTGGCGTCTTGTGTACAAATTTTGTGACTCATATGCGCCAAAACTGGGGGCTTTTATACCCCTGGTTGTCAGTGGTCAGTCTATTCTCACATTTAATTTCAATAGAATTTACATTTATGGAGAATTTTTACAACCTAATTTATTGTAGGATGTACTTTATCTTTTATTCAACATATACGGAATTATCATTAAATATATCCTGTGGTTAGTGTGACCACCCATTGTTGGAAAAACCAGTAGATCATATTAAGAGTAAATCAAGTAGTTTCCCAGTAATTATTTTTGTTAATTGAAGGTCATTTTTACAATTATGTTTATTGAACATTTTAAGTTTGATTTAAGAGCAGGTGCAATGAAGTCTTTTTAGTATGCACTGTTAAAAATTATTTAAAAAAATTATGAATTTTTATGGTATACAGTAACTGTTGTAGAGCAAATTTTCTCAAATAATAATTGAAAGTAGGTCCACTCAACTACTCGTCATATATCGTCCAATAGTCTGTAGAAAATTCAGTAGAAAACTGGTCAATGAAGTAGTGATTACATCACAAGTTGTGATGTAAATTCAAACTTAACATGGAGGTTATACATGAAAACATGACATTTTTATTAATATCCAACCTATTATTAGATTTTAATATAATTTTGGGATGAACTTGTACCAATATTTTTAGGATGATATATATATCAGTAGAAAAGTAAACAAATAAAAGAAAATTAAAAATGAGACTTTCTAATCAGGATTAATTATTCGGTAAAATGGTTTTAATAATCCAGTTAAAATGTGTTTAGAAGTAAATGGAAGTAAATTTTATGAATAATGGTATATATTTTCAAATTAATAAAATCGCCATAATTTTGATTTCGAGGAAAGGGGTTTGGCTGGATTTTCCTATGATCAGTTTGAATTTACACCATACGATAGATCTTGATAATCAGGATAAAATGTTTTCATTTTATATGGTTTCTAATTTGATTGAGTAATGTTTTGAATAACAGGAATCTTATAAAAAGAAAAGGACAATGCGTCATTTTGTATTGTGACTGGGATCTGGAATTTTATAATTTTTTTCGATGACCCATGATGACCTGCTACTAGTCTAGAATAAAATAGAAATCAATGCGTACAATTTTTTTTATAAAAAATTAAAAAGTAGATTTTTTTTACCATTACCCATATGGCAAAAATCTGTAGTTGAGCCGCTAGATAACCGCGGTCCCACCCTTCAATTCGAATATAATTTGCATGATTGAAAGATATGGTCAAAAGACATGTTTTGGCTGAAGTGAAAAGATTTATACATTTTTAGTTTGACCGCTAGGTTTTTTCAACTTTTGGTAGAAATAGACCAAAAAGTGAAGATATCTAGATCTTTTTACGCCACTTGGTGGGTGAAAATGTTTTTTTTCGATCATTTGCATGACTTTCATATCAATACATAGATTTAAACCCATTTTCTACAGAACAAGATTTGATTGCATGTGGAAGATATCAAATGAAATTGGTATCTCCTTCCTATTTTGATCAATTGAAAAGAAATAACTTTGAATTTGCAAATATGTTAGCAAATGAGCCTTTGATTTACAATACACACCATATTTAGTGAGGGGTCGCATACACTCCCGTTTTTCAAATTCAGTTAAGCACCGCTTTTATATTTTACTTGATCTTTAAAAAGGTGGATTTGAAATGATCAAACAATATTATTGTGTATGTAAATCTGGGTCTAGAACTGCATGTTGTGCCCAAATAATGACTGTTTTTTCACTACATTTACGAAGTAAGAATCTAGTATATAGTTTTGTCGCTCAACCCACTAATTTCAAACAATTAACAACTGATCGGTACATAGTTCCCACAAATCAAGCCCTCATCAAAGGATCTGTCCGACCTCTATATAGTTGGCTCTATATAGCATAACACTGCTTCATAGAGAATACAAGCAAAGAATCTTAAAACTCTCCTAGATAAAAATAATATAATTTAGGACAATTGAAAATTATATAAATAAGCATAAATGATTATTCTCTATCATAATATAAAATAAATCGGGGAATAATTCCGATTCTCAAGAAGATAATTAAATTTGTCAATTTTGGTTGATTTTGACCCTCAAGATGGTGGCTCACCATGCTCATTTTCACACTTTTTTTTGCTTTTCTGTTTATTTATCAGTTTGGTGAGGGTCTCAGAATTTTATCTCATGTGGTTCCCGAGTTATCGAATTTAATGTAAAAATGAGACAAAACTTAAAGGTTGGGGTTAACAAAGCGGCGGCCACACAAAAATTCTCCGATATAGCAAAATTATCGATTTGACTAAATAGCCCTAGAATTTACCAAGAATTCTGAGAAAATTATTAGGAATAATTTTTGACGTAATTTATAGACAAAAAATTACCACTTTAATCAAATAATTATATTTGAAAATCAAGTCGATAAAGAATTTAACACTGAATTCAAATATAAAATCGTTTTTTAGTCGAATCGATAATTTTGCTATATCGGAGAATTTTTTGTGCGGCGACCGCTTTGTTATACCCCCCCCCCCTTGCGTATCCATGCTATTATCTATATCGGACTCCTATTGCAGTTAACCTTTTTATTTGAATTTTTATTCTTTTTATAAACGAATCTTTTCAGAAGAGAGTAAATAATATTTGAATATTAGTTTAAGAAAAGCACACGTATTAGGTTATGATAGATTAGGCAAGGTAACACTTATCTTGACTAGTAATTCCTATCAGGGAAACTAAAACAGATTAACTATTACAGAAAGATTTCATTTGTATTGTCCAAGACATTTGACCATGATGCATGTCCAAACAGTGTAGTCTACTTGTGGTTCGTTATAACTGAGTAAGCATTTAATAAAATAAAACTGACAAAAATGATTGAAATTAGCAACGATTAAAATAGTATACAGTCATTGATGGCTCTTATGAACCATCGATGTTATGAAGTTATGTTTGCTATGAAGTAAATGTTAAACCCATAGGTTGTGTAATACAAAAATAATGGTTTATATGAAATATGGCTCTAAGACCAAAATTTATTAAATATATGCAAAATATGTATCATTCACATGAAGCTGAACAACAAAGTTGATAAACTTAAACAAAAACTTATTCATTAATTTAATTAATCAACACAACAATTAAGTGAAATATGAATACATCGAAATGTAAATCAAAACACATTCAAATATCCTAAACAACAAAAAATTACTGATTTTTAAATTAATTGAATGTATTCTTTGATTATATATTCATAGTTATGTTTATCGTTCGCATGAATTATCTTATCATAGAGTCTTATGAAGTAAAGGTTTTTGGTCACTTCATAAGAGCCATCAATGACTGTACCTCTCAGTTGAACAGGCTTAACATTAAATATGTATTGATGGAGTGTGAGCGTCTTACACTATGCTAGACCCTCTCTAGACACGTCGAGCTTGGCCATCCCTGCCTTAAAGGGACTCCTTTTATTAAGAGATCTGGATATACGAAAACCTTTTGCCTATATATTTGACAAAAGGTAAATATTAAAACAAGCTTTGGATCAAAGTAATAGACACTACATCTATGGTCAAAAGTTATTTACTTCTTTTAATTCACCCAAGAATATGCCCAAATTCTCACGAGAATATGGGAATATCCTTGTTTATTATTATTATTATTCTCTCTCAGGTAGCTCAGTGTAAGCTAGAAGCTTGAACAGCCTCAAACTTTCTATCTTTAAAATTGCTTTAAAAACTGTCTTCAACAATGAATTTTCAAATTTTTGAAAGCTGGGGGTGGGTGGCGGGTGGCAATGACAAAACTATATACTACATTCTATAGATGTAGTGAAAAATAACTAGGTTAAAAAATCGTATGCTTTTATATCTTATCCATAAATTATTACCTATACGGGGACCTAGGCGTATATTTTTTAGAAACATTTTGTATCATGCTTATTTATCGAGTTTAAAGTAAAATATTTCCTCAATTTTGTATTAGATTTAATTTTTAAATGTTCTAAGTTTTGAATTATGGATTTTAGGTTATAGATTTGGGGCAACCCTTTGCATTAGGTGACTGCTGTCCACTCAGCAATAAATTCAGTATAAATGAGTATAAATGAGTATGGCTAATTATTGCTCACATATTGTTTGAAACATGGAACACAATTTGCTTAAATTAGAGACTAAACCTTGAAATGTGATTGTTTTGATCGATTCAGATGTGCTGTTCATTCAATTTTGAGTCAATCTCTATCTCTATCATTGCTATATTGAAGTCAACCCCTCATTACGTCATTGGAGTGACAGACGATTTGTATGAAGAGAAGTTCAATAATAACGACATAATTTGGCGATCAGTTTGTGCGACACTTTTGATGAATGGCTCGAATTAATCGAATGTCGTTTATTGTAAGCAATAGAGAGAGTGAGTCACTGAAGGCTTGAGTCGAGGAAAGCAGAACTCAATGAGCAGTGAGTGAGCACTGAATCTGTGCTAACATTGATATCGCATTTCGATAAACTATTTGTTATTTGAGTGAAACTAAATTTTATTTGTTTTGTTAACTCTTTTCACTACATTTTACTCAATTGTATTGAATTAAATTCATTTCATTTATTTATTAATTTATTAAAATCAATAATCGGTGGAAATGTCAACGAAATACCAAAACAATGGGTCCACTCTTTGGATGGGAGACGTATGTCGTCATATCACTTGATATTACTCTTTATCTCTTAATTGACATCATTTTTACCAATTTTTTAATGAATTTTTCACTAAAAAGATCGACGAAAATATGAACGAAGTGTTTATTAGGACATCATTTAATCTAATGAACCAAAACCCCACTCACGTGAAGGTCGTCCGCAATAAAGCCAACGGGTATTCAGTATTCCTCTGATTAGTTTGTCTTTTAATTGTTTGATTTGATCCAAAGCCAACCCATTGGATACGGATTCATATCATTTGAAAGCGAAGAAATGGCGCAAAAGGTTTTGAGAGAACTCAACGGAAAACAAATGCCGAACGCTATACAAGTATTGCATTCTTTTCTTCCCTTTCATTGCATTTCATTCATTTGTTTATTTATTTTTAGGGAAAGAAATTTCGATTAAATAACACGAGTAATAAAGAGGAAGAGTTTTCTATATATGTCGGAGATCTGAGTCCCGAAGTCAATGATAACATTCTTTACGGCGCTTTCGTCCGACACTTTCCTTCCGTTTGTTCTGCAAAAGGTTTGATATATTAAATAATGGATTATTATAATGAATTTGTCGACTCTTTGAAACGATTGCATATCAGTTGTAATTAAACTCAATTTGTAAACAGTTATGGTATCGGAGGGTCAGAGCCGGCGCTTTGGTTTCGTTCGGTTCAATGACGAGAATGAGTATCGAAAAGCTCTGACAGAATGTGATAAGAGTTTGATTGTGGGGACGTCTCCTATCAGTGTTAGAGCAGCCAAACCCCGTCGTCCGCAAAGATTTCATAATTATAAGCCTCAAAACTATGAATCAGTTCCTTCGGAAGTGTATATTCCTCCGCAACAAACAGATGTTTCCGAAGCAGTCTATGGTTCAGAGATGAACCCATATTACACGGGGGTATCGACAGTTTCAGGACACCCTGTTTTGGTCTATCCAATGATGCCATTCGGTGCCTTACCTGTCAACTATGAGCCCTATGCCTATGGGCAGCAATCTTATGGCCAACAGGTGTACTACCCCTCCTGTGATAATATGACATATTCTCTGATGCCGGCACCCATTTATATGGATCACACCCACAACCAGTTTATGGACGCCGACAAACTCAACGATGATATGATCGCCAAAAATGAGGTAATTATTGATTGTTTATAACCTTTTCGAACACTTTTATCAAAAGGAGATCTTATAATAAATGATAGAAATGATGATAACTCTCATCAAAAATATCTAATAATCAGATCTCATATAAAGTGGAGGAAAGGGTACAAATACTAATCAGAATTGAATTTAATTTATGTAACTGTCAGGACCTCTACTCTAGTATTGAGAACACCCGTTGGTCGACGCCAATCGATTCGGACAAAGAGGCAAAAGTGCAATAAAAAGGTTCCGATCGAATGCTATTCAACAAAATTGGATTATTGGCTCAATTAAGATATCGTTCTGTGATTTGATTATATTGTCATTAATTAGTTTTACTAAAGAAATACTAAATATTTGTACGAAAAGTCGAAACAAACAAACATTAAGTCAACTCATCGTCACATAAGGCGTTCAAATGCCATCGTTTTGTCGTTTTTATAATTGTCTCAAATGTCGAAAGCATTCTATGTTTTCATTCATTTTATATAAATCTATTTTATGTAAAAACATTTTTGTCTTAAGTTATAACTAATTTGGTTTCAATTTAACTGTTTTTACAACTATTTGTTTGGATATCAAAGAAGTAATTTCTTCTTTCATTTCTTTTCTTCACTTTTATTACGTTTTATGTTTTCTCAATAAGTCTATCAAATAAAAAGATTTTACTCTTCATTTAAAACATTGATTTCCAGCAAATCGTTTTAAAAGTTTACAATTTGTCTTCTTTTAAGTCTATCCTCAAAAGGTAAGCAATAAGTCGAGTAATTATAAAGATTTTGCCAAAACTTGGCCATTGAGTAAACGCCCCCTCAATATAGAGGCAATGAATCGAAGCAACCGTTTATTAGATAATCGATAAACAATTGATAATAGAAAATAAATCTTTATTTTGATGAATGAAAATAAGTTGAAAAAGATTTTACTCATAAATATTGAAAAACATTACGCCTTTTGGACTACTTTTAGTCGACTTCATTGAATGACTCAAAAATTTATTTCGATTTATTCGAATCGTTAACAGATTTATGATATTTCTGTAAAACTATTTGTCGGTAACTGTGGTTTCCCCACATTTGTGCGGCACTTGAGTCTAAAGGACTGTCCAAATTGGGTTCGCCTAAACATATTAGTGAAAGGTTTGATTACTTGCAATATTGTAAGACATACCTAACAGCGATTGAATGGAAATGAGTACAGTCCTCACGTCATACAAAGCCGTCCATTTGTCCTGAAATGTATGAGCGGTTTAAGGGTTGGTTCGTATTAATAATCAAATGAGAATAACCTTAAGAATGTCTAAACAAATGTCTCCGTCACTGCTTATGTTTGGGTGAAAACAATGGTTAAGGAATACGACAAATGGCGCACAAAACGGATATTTCGCTGAAAATGTGAGTAAAAGCTTGAATTTGAGGCCTTCGAAAACCGTCTCTTTTGGTCCCGTAATCGTTGCGATCCATCTGTTGATTAACTGATGGTTAAGACAATAAATGGTAACACAAAGTAATACCTGAAGAGGTTGTCTCCATCGGGAAACGCAGAAATAGTCTGATCTGATTGTAATACGAATGACATCAACTCTTTTTGTAGTCTTTTAGTGGCCGCTATTCTTCCGCTTTCACTAACTTTTTCATCACTTTTATTGTTTTCGACAACTCTTCGGTTTTCAGAATTCATTTCTCAATTGACTAAAAATAATATAAATTTATTGAATGATATGAATGACAATTATCGACAAATTAGGAGAACTTATGTTAACTCGCATTCAGTGAACGACAAACTGATTTCAAATTAAAAGTTCATTTCAAACGATGAGTCAAACATTTAAACTTAAATACCACGTGACCCCATCCGCACATCCTATTGGATGATTGCCAACAGCCAATCAAATGTGAGATCTTGTAAACAAATCACAAACTTCACATTTATTCATAAACCCTGAATGCTTTAGACAGTAAACAATGGTTTTTGCCCCTAAATCCATACAAATACCCATATTTACAGTTTAACTCACTTATTAATACTTTGATTCTTAATTAATTAAAAATTGTTTTTTTTTATTAATTTATATTTATATAAGCATATTTTAAATTATAATAGATTATTTTTTGGTTAAATTGAAGTATATAATATTTTATAATTAAACATAATGTAATTGTAATTGTATGTGGTATTTTGTGGATCTAGAGGCAAAAACCAATTTTAATATCGTAGAAATATTTTAAGTTATTCAAAACAAATGCAGTGATTGACAGGATTTTAAGCGCTTAATTTGAAAACTTTTGTTAATGGGAGGGAAAATTGTGTTCTCAACTAATAAATACGTCTACTTTTTATTGTGAGGGT
>JAQGCS010000165.1:0-31713 GCA_034702105.1 Fuscozetes fuscipes
AAACAACTTTAGAGGTCATTTGAGAGGTCATGGAGGTCATCTAAGATGATTTCGAGACAAATAAAAAATACCCCCCCCCTTCCGCACCTCTGGTGTGAATACAAACAAACCCAATGAACATATCTGAGAACAAATGTACAGAATCTCATTGAATCATTATAATAAAAACATAATCAATAAAGAATGACCTTGATTATGTCTATAAAGCCTTCAAATGTCTTCAATATATTATGCAAGTAAACATGGAATTTATGAGCAAAAACAAATGCCATTTGATTTTGTTGAAAATCATATTTTTGGCCAAAATTCAAACATGAAATCATTTTTTTGCATTCATTTGATATACTGTCAAATCATAGGACTATGTCGTCGACAACTATTCCTGAGATAGTTTAGCGGAAACTTTATATTTGGATCGTTATTCTGATTTTAACGGCAAAATTGATCTCTTTGTGCAATAAATCGGCTTATTTTAGAATCTGATATAACTTTAGTGAAGAGATTTTCCAATGAATTCTTCGCATTAAACCAATTCAAGAGTAAAGTTAATGCAAAAAGTATTACAAAAAAGAAGTTTTATTTGACATTCTATACCATAAACTCTATGCATACGAATAATGAAATGCTTCACTCAATTCTATCAAATAGTTGTCGATAACAACAGAATTCTTCAAATAAAACTATCGATTTTCATATCGATTACTAAATAAATTGATATATAATGTGTTTATTCTCAATAGAATTTGCATTTGATTAATACTAGTCTCCATAATTATCATGTATCTTTTATATATCTGCTCACATTTATTTTTCGTTTATTACCCGAAATACTCAATAAAATTATAATATTTGAATCAGGGATGCGGAGACTGGTCGACCTCAGGGAGTCCTTCAGATCAAAAAATCAAGGCGTATAGGGGGGTATTTTCCAGACTCACAGAAGAGCCCCTGTGAATTTTTTTTCTGAATCTCCAAAATTTCGACAAAAACTTCTAAAATTCGCTAAAAAACCTCAAATAATAGCCGCCTCGCTTCGCTCGGCGAAACCTTCCCGTTGTCTCCGTTTGCGTTCGTCTTACTAGGTGGGGGAAGGGTCCAATTTGCCTCAAATCTAGTAGGTCTCCTCGAGCTCAAAAACTAGGAGTATTTGGGCTATACCCCCTCTCCGCATCCCTGATTTGAACCAAATTCGAGGCAATGAACTCAATTTTTTTATTGACTCATTTAAGTCCAAACAAAACAATATTAATCGAAAAGCAGATGTCATCAGCAAAGTCTCATATTTATGAATAAGGCTCCGGTTTGATGCAAGCCACCAAGTTCAGACATTTATTTTAACTTGTTTTTTTATACAAGTGAGTAGTTGCAGCTGGCACAGTTCAGTTTAAAATTAAAATTTCTGACCGAACTGTTTGATTCCTCTATTTGCAAAACACAACATTTTTCAATGCATTCGAAGGAAATGCAAATTCATTTCTTTGCTCACATTTTTATGAAATACAGAATTGATTTAAAAATCTATTGAACTGTAAAAAACAAACACGAATTGGGAGCTCTTCGACTATTTCTTAATCTGATACAACTCATTGTCCGAAGAAATTTATTGAATTAATAAAAAATTTCATAACATCTGAGGAGTAATAGCAAACAATTTGATAAAATTTATAATTATGAAGTAATTTCTTACTTTTGACCGCAACTCAGTTGACCACAAACTGTTGGTATAAGTGGCAGACAGTTTCGCTAAACAACTGTTAGCTTTTCAATGTCAATGCAAATGAAATGAAATGCATTTTGAGACTTGAGGCCAGTGTCGGAGGAAAGAGAGACAATGATTTTCGGATTATGTGGTCAACTGAGTTGTGGTCAAAAGTAAGAAATTACTTTCATAATTATAAATCATGTGCTCCCACAACTACCAAGATCTCAATTCAAAAATTTGATAAAAATCTTGAAAAGTATTATTAATCTAATAATTTGGTGAAATTAGCCATGATAATTTAATAAATAGTTGATGAATATTGAGGATGCCTTAAATGTCAGTTCCAAGACAATCATAAAACTTGATTCAGTGTTTTTTGAAGCAATTCCTCAAAGAATTGATGTAATACTGGAATCGATACACTATTAGAGCATAACTTTTGCTCAGAAAATGTGATTTTCGGCTTTCAGTCATTTGGCTCTTATTTATTTCATATATCAATTCCACAACTGTTCCCTTTGGCTGTGACCAGTAGGGGATACACCGCTCTCTATTTAGTTGGTCTATCCTCCCTTCCCTCTCAATCACAATCAATAGGTCTTAATGGCACTCATTAAGTTAATTGACATCAAGTTAATTAGTAGAGGTGCCAGGGTTAATTAGGTTGTTATTTAGTTTAGTAAAATAACAATATCGTGGTCATATCCTGACGGTCACAGATCCGACGGAAATCTAATTTCTGTTCTGATTATAGTTTGGTTCGCAAAACTCGATTCAATGGACGGTTGGGTATTGTATTGTAAATAACAATAAATTCAATGATGAGCTCCAATACAGAGACAGTTTTGAATGAAATGAACCGACAATAAAGTGCTGCACTTCTGAGTCACTCGACGCCAACGAAACTAATTTAGAAGTTTTTCATCAAAGACTTTATATCAGAAACGGTTCCGAAACAAACACAACTTATCCTAAACTTTCCATTTCTTTTCAAATTACTTCCAAAGCAATAAATTCCGTGACTTTAATAGACATCGGATTCAAAGAAATAAGTCTTCTTCTAAGAAAATAAACACCAAGTTTATGGACAAAATGTGACAATCTTACAAATAATCTAATTGATTGAAAAGTTAGATATTTTACTAAAATCACTTTTATTCTGAACCAGTGCTGAGTAATGTGTTCATTACACTGAAGAACATTCATCTCTGGCCCTGAAGTTGTTTATATAACGAATAAGTGATAACTTTTATTAAAAAGGGAATATATTTTAAATCAACGATTTTGAATAATTGAGTTCACTCATTTCAAATTTAGTTGAAAAATAAATAAGTGTAATACTGAGTAACATTTTCCGTCCCCTTGTACTTTCAAAAGTAAGGAATTCATCAATCTATATGATTTCTGAGGTTTGTACTGAAATTATTTGTATTCTTCGACAAGATATGATAGATCATTTTCCTTTATAAGGAAAAACTGACTAATCAACAAATGTATGACTTCCCCAATCAATGAACATTGCTATTTTCCGATCACCTATCTTAGAAGAAGGAAAAATGCACTCCCCGGTTCTTTTTCCATTGTGAACTAGGGTCATTCATATCAGGTGCATTAAATTTGCATAAAATTGAGATATGCATTCGTTTCATTTTCAGTTCATTGCGTCTATCATAATATGAAAACAAACATGATAACATTGAACAAGGTAAAAATTATTCCATTGAATTATAGGTTATCCAAATATATATTTACAAATGTTATTTATTTTATAAATATTTTAGAAAAAATATTAAAAAGGTAGAAATAAAATAGAAATAAAATGCTGAGAACTTATTTAATTTTAATTTCTTCAAATAACACAGATATAATTATTTATAATTAAAATAATCAATCTTGTTAAATAACCTATTAGACAATGGAATAATTGTTACCTAGTTCAATGTTATCATGTTTGTCTTGCATATTTATTAGCACTACAGCAATGAACTGGAGCGCTAGGCACTAAACTACACCCGATTGGAATACACTACTATTGACATCTATTGCTTGAATTGAATGAATTTGAGGGCAAATTAAATGTCAGTATTTGTTAATTACTATTATTTTACAGAATTCACGCAAAGAATGTCTCAAATCTATAGAAATGGAAAATTGTTTTACTTCTGTTACGGATCTAATCTGTGGTCAAAACGAATGCATATAAACGTGAAGAGTGCCATCAAATATGGCAACGGATTACTCAAAGATTGGAAACTCATGTTTTGCGGTCATTCCAAACTATGGACAGGTGCATCTGCCAACATTGTTCCCCAAATCCATGTAACAAGCATTCTTATTTAATTACCTATGTTAAATCAACATTTCAAATCACAAAGTGTAATCTTGGCATTAATTATTGCTTGTTTTTAGGATAGGGTGTGGGGAACTGTCTGGACAATTAGCCCTGATGATTTAGAACGACTCGATAAACAAGAAGTCGGGTATAGAAGAATCGAAATCGATATCACTATTAGTGGTACTGAAGAAGAGGTCAAATGTTATACTTATACTCAAAAAGAGGACTCGAGTGAGAGTTTTGTTAGGGAGGCTGAACTACCCAGCCTCACTTACAAAACAATTATATTGAAGGGAGCGCTCGAACAACAACTACCAGAAGACTACATCCGATTTCTCGAGTCATTTGAAACGAATGGAATTTCAAATACGGGTCCTCCGGATCTCAACTTATGATTAAACAGTGATTCTGTGATAAATAAGAAATCAATCAAAAGAAATGTTATCTTTTTTAATAATTATTTTGGGCATATATTGGGTATATCTATAGTATAGATTCCATACATATGTTTATTTATATTAAAAATAATTTATTTGACTTTCAGTTATAATTAAAACGACACTTAAATAGTATTGAGGAAAACCTCTGATATGTGTTTGTCCTCTCGATTCCTATTCCTTTTATTTGTTTTAAGTTTTAATTTATCGGATAATAGTTTGCGTTTGTATTTGACGACTGCATCACATTTGCAAATCAGGTCAGGAGTATGAGAGTGGTTTCGAATCGCTTTAATCCCTGAATAGAACGGTCCGGGAGGACGAGGAAAGACATTTTGCTGATTGCTTTCGTTTTGTTGCTGGGTAATACCATAAGGATTTCGGCCACAATAGTGGGCGTCGACTACTAATTCTTTCTCCAACAGAATGGCCGCCAAATCACAGCCCTCTTCGATCTGAATGGAACCATAAATGGATCCGTTTCTGTCTCTGCCCTCAACAGTGACTGAAACGACAAAATTTTTTGCTTCGAATTGATTGCGAATCTCTTCCAACACATTCTCTCTAATGACGTCCAGTTTGTGGTCAACATCTGTGAGATAAAAGTTGAACTCTTGGAAAGGAACGTATTGGGGATAGTGGTACGGTAGCAATTCTCTTAGGTCCGACTTATGACAAGTCTTATCGAAACCATAGTCTCCAAAATGAATAGCATAGAGAAAATTCTTCTGGTGATAGTTTTCGCGAACAACGCCTCTCAGCCATAGTTTGGGTCCTCTCTGGGAACCGAACGAGACATGTGCGGCCACATATGCACCCGCTCTGAACTTTTCTATTTTCGATTTACTACTTTTGTTGGCATAACTTCTTTGGAGGACTTTCTCTAAAGCTATAAATCTTTCGGCTTCTGATGTGTCGTATTGTTTGAGGACAAAGTGATTCATGTGTTTCACTGCCAACACAACCGCACGAAATGACTCTACCATATTGTCAATCACAATTTGTAATATATTTTGGACACTCTAGAAGTCTATTCTAATAAATGATAATTTAATTAAAATGAATATACTGTGAAGTCTAACAATAACTATGAATAACAGCTAAAATCGAGTGAACTTTTCTCAAAAAAAGTTCTCTACTCAAACATAGTAGGCATTCAAACAGTGAAATATTTGAATTCACACTCTTTTTTCAGCTTAACTTATCGCTTAATCTGACCTTTATAACTTGTACTAATATACAATACCTAAACTTAAAAGCATTATGCTAAAAGTAGTCTAATGACTATGACCATATCACGCTGAAAGCACCGGTTCTCGTTTGATCATCGAAGTTAAGAAGCATCGAACCTGGTTAAAAGGGTGACCACTTGGGAATACTGGATAGACCTAGACTTTTTTCTTTTAAACTCCTTAGTTTTCTTTACTTTTTCTTAAGTTCTATCTTTTTTTAGTTTATTAAAAAACTTTTATCATAAGAAAAGAATTGAAATATGAATTAAAGCCAAATAATTAGCCATTAATTTAGTTGATTCTGATTCAAATGATTGAAGTGTTGAACGGGAGATACCGCTGTTATCGCTGTGATTGAAATTTTCCATAAAACTCAGCAAATTTTGATGGTTGGTACTATTTAATAGTGAAAACATAGTTTTATAAATATTTGTTGATATATAGAAAAGACACAAATTGTGAGTACTTTTATCCAAAGGAGGATTATCTGATGTAATGCATGTCTGGACAGTCAATGATAGTGTAGTTGAATGTCAATCAAATTGATTATCATTTTTAGACTTTAATTATTTGCGGAAAATCCCCGAAAAATAGTCCGAAAATAGATTTTGAGCCCAAACTCATTGAGTGTTTCGAAAGTCAATAAATTGAAAGACAAAGCAATAATTAACTTGGTAAAAATGGGCCGTAAATTCTTTGTCGGTGGCAATTGGAAGATGAATGGCAGTAAACAACTCAACAATGAGATTATCCAGATTTTAGCGAAGGGACCACTCGATGGGAACGTCGGTAATTATTAGCCATTACTTGGTTCGTCAAATGCCTGACCAGTTGTTTGTCGTATAGACGTAGTGGTGGCCGTTCCTAACATTTACATACAAGAAGTAAAGAGTCAATTGCCCGCAAATGTGGAGATTTCAGCGCAGAACTGCTACAAAGTGCCAAAAGGCGCCTTCACCGGTGAGATCAGTCCCGCTATGCTTAAAGACATCGGAATTAAGTGGGTTTTGTTGGGACACTCCGAACGCAGAAACATTTTCGGCGAAACCGATGCTGTAATTGATTATATATTCTATCGATTACTTTAATTATTAGGAAATATAAATTTAAATCATTTATAAAACACTGAAAAGTCTTTTGAATGGTTTATACATTTATTTCTCTTTTGATTTCACTTAAATCCGTTGATTGTCTTACAGTTGATCTCTGAGAAGGTGTGCCACGCATTGGAAGTGGGCCTCAATGTGATCGCATGTATTGGCGAACTGCTTGCAGAAAGAGAGGCCGGAAAGACTACAGACGTTGTCTTCAGACAAACAAAAGCCATCGCAGGTTTGCATTCAATTCAAAAATTCATAAAATTTCAGTAAACTTTGACTTCAATTATAGATAAAGTGAAGGACTGGAGTCGTGTAGTATTGGCCTATGAACCCGTGTGGGCTATCGGCACGGGCAAAACTGCCAGCCCAGCACAGGCACAAGAAGTCCATAAGCAACTAAGGGAATGGTTAGCGACCAATGTCTCTGCAGATGTGGCAGAGAAGACACGAATCATTTACGGAGGATCTGTTACCGGTGGTAACGCCAAAGAGTTAGCTCAAGAGAAGGACGTGGACGGATTCCTAGTGGGCGGCGCTTCACTCAAACCAGAATTCATACAAATAGTGAACGCAAAGAATTGAAGGATTTTAGGGTTTATTCAATAATCGAGTCTTAAAGCAATTAATTTTAGATTTTATTAGGTTTAGGGCTGAGCTCAGGTCTAAATGTAATGCAAATAACTGTTGAATGGGAGGCAATATTTTATTTTAGTGTTTGGTCTCAAATATTCATTAATTAAGACAAATGCCATCAAAGATATATAATTTTAAATAAAATTGGTTTTATTAGTCGTCTAAAAGTCTGTTCACTGATTCTAACGATAAGCAAATTTTTATCCTTTTTATCATAAAACTCAAGGATACTATTAATTGATTACTTGTTTTTGTGTTGTGGTAGCACTCAACCCATGCCATAATTGGTTCAATTCAGGCACTTAGTCATCAAAGGGTTATCTGAACATAAAATATGAGAATCCTTTAGTATTTATTGGAAAAATTCAATTCCAATGAGGAAAGGTTGTCAACATTGAGTTATGTTCTAATTGGCACAGAATAAGTACCTTTGATAAAACAATTAGGTTATCTGCGAATTGTTTGAAATGCTCTCAAAATATGTTGAATTATTGATTAATATCTAATCAATCTATTTATAGCTCTACTGATCAGAAAATAAGTGATAAATAATTAATATTCAGTAAAATAACTGAAAGTTAACCACAAATTCATGCGTTGAGTCATATCCCGGAAATATTGGCCGCAAACACCTCTAAACTGAGTGACACTTATTTATTGAAAACATCTGCCAATTGATTAAAAATCCTTTTAATACATTTTTGTACTAAATTTTAAACTTTTAATTAAAAGATGTGTTTATTTGGGTTTTAAACTAATTGATCAAATGTTTGGCTCAACTAATCCATCAAATATTGATTCTTAAATGTATTTACTCATGTCTTTAATCATGTCATCGAAATTTAAACATTGAATAATTTTTTAAAAGACCAAAAATAATGATTTTTAAACTCATTTTAAATGTGAAACTCATCTGAAATCTGACTAAAACTCAATTCATTTAAAGGTATTATAAAATCTATTAAAGCGTTTATTTGTGGCAATAAAACTACATCTGATTAAATAAATTTAGATATTTAAATGACCCAATCATTTGATAACCATTTGTTGATATCTATTTCGAAATATAGTTTCAATTATGACATTGTAATAAAAGGTGAAATAGTTTTATTTAAAGCCCAGGGACAGTTAAGCGCTTACCCTTCAAAGCGGGCGATAAAGAGGTGAATTTAAAATCATATGATTTTCAGTTAAACCAAATAAATTGAAAGTTAATACCAAACAAATCATGAAACTTCTCTTTTTAATGTGATGTTGTGGGTTCTAATTTATTTCAGCTTCACTAGCAGGATAATTTAGTTCAATTCATAATTGATAAATAGATTATAAAACCTTTTAGGGAATTGGGAAAATTGTGATAAAAGGGCAGAATTTTAATGAATATTCTTTAAAAAGCAGACAGTTCTGTAACAAATTGTTGACAAAAGATATATAATATATTCAGGGATGCCCAAAGGGGGTAGACCTCTTACCCCCTAGAGTCGAAAATTTTGACTTTACCTCCAGAATTGAAAAAAAATTTAACATTATAGGTATCTCCCCGAGCGAAGCGAGGCGGCTTGTATTTTACCTTGGTCCCCCTTTGTGTTTTTTCCAAAGGGAAAATTTTGGCGAAAAACCACCCCCTAGAGATGTTGAGAAACCACCCCCTATACCCCCTCTAGAGCCTCCAAGCTTGGTCATCCCTGAATATATTGATATAAAGTCTATTAATAATTATTATAAGACTAATGAATAGTTTGAGTATAAAAATTGACGTCTAATTTGTTGATAAACTTATGTTAAAAGGATATGTCTTTTATCTGAATATAATATAAAAGGCTTTTATTGTTGACAATCATCTATTCTTTTGATCTATTCTTCAATTGAGATCTGCTCTCAAACTAATGTCAAATAAAAGTCGATTACATATAATAAATGTCTTTTATTTCGTTACTAAAGTAGTTGACCATCAATTGAGAGCACAGTTTTGAAAGTGGTGGGCGTTAGAAGCCATACCCCAAACGCATATTTGATTGTAAGATCACTGCTCACAAAACAACATATTGAACGGACGGACCACTAATTATTGTATGGATTTGTGAGACTATTGAGACTTTAATCGATATCATTCACATCAAACTCAGCCACACATACGGTAAGTGTCATTAACTTTATGTCTGCCTTTTTCTCATTTCATAATCCATTGAATTTCAAAAATTCCGTCTTTTGTTTCAATTGAGAGTTCATTACATCGAAAACAATACAATTTTTTCAATCAAACTGTTTTGAAGAGTCTTTGAACTGAAATTCTTCCGTATTTACTAACAAAAAGTGGTTTCAATTGAATTGGTTTTGGTTTAAATTTTTGAATGAATCGCTTCTTAATTAAAAGTGATTTCGAAACAATCTTCCATTTATTCGAATACAAGAATAGCATTGAATTCAAATAAATTTCTTTCAAATTATGAAAGATAAGAGTTTAAATTAGGCCCACTGTTCCTATACTCCCACCTTTACTCCCATCCTCCAGAATTATAAGAGTAGTGCAAACGGTATCTTCTCTATTGGCCGAATCCTAACTCGCCGAATTTCGATTCGCCGAAAATTCATGTACCGATTGGCCGAAAAAGTTTGATATCCCAATTCGCCGAACAAATTAGTCTCTATTCGCCGAAAGGAATATCACATGTACCATGTACCACTTCGCCCAAAAACGAAAACAAGTTTTGGATTAAGGTTAAAAGATTAACTTCTGAAAAGTTATATATTGGAAGTATAAGGAAAGCAAAACCGTATGAAAATAACATCAAATTTTGTGAATTGAATTTCATGAAGAACTATATATATATTCTATTTATATTTTTAAGTTTAAATCAATTGAAACTAATTAACAAACAATAGGGAAGTGAATATTTGATTCTAAGGTGTAATATGGTTCAAAATTGAAATGATTTTATAAGAAAGCATTGAATCTCAAAACTTCTTACTTTTAGTATTTTTTTTTATCAACTTTTAAATGAGTTTCAAATAAACATAAATTGACTTTTAAAGTATGATTTGTGAGTCTTGTTTTGGTAATTTATTGTCTCATCGAAATATGGGTTAAAAATAAAAATCAACTTTCAATTTAAATGTTAATTTAAAACATATATTGTCGACAAAAGGTATGAATAATAATAATAATAATGAATTGACGCCAACGAATTGAGTGATAAGTTTTTATTTATCAACAAATATAGAAATAATATGGTTGTGTTTGGCCTCTATTGACCTCCTCTTAAGAATCTCAATGTAATAGAATAGGATTTTCTTATGTTTTATACTTATTTGTATTTATCGTATTTTTTGGCTCTCATTCCTCTGATTTGTGTTGGAGTTAAGCCAAATGTTTGAGAGTCATATAATTAATGCCATTCCAACCATTAGTTCGTCTGTATTGTGATTACGAATGTCATTATAGTCATTGATTTATTTGTAAATTTCTTTCCTTCCTTTCCGACATAACTTCGGGGAAAATACTTATGATTTATCCTAAAAAATACTAACTTTTAATCACTTAATTTCTATTCAAAGTGTGTTTAATGTCAATGCTATCCAATGTCTGCGAATTTTTTGGATGAGTGAGAAATACTTTGCACTTACTTTGAGAGCCAATAATAAATGTTTCAACAAATTCGACCACTTATTCATTAGGCTCTCGATTTTCAAATGGAAGACTATTTTCTTGTTTTCAATCCGAAAGTAGAGTTGAAAATCGATAGAGATTTTGAAAAATCAAATATAAGTTTGTCGTCACTGCACTTATCTTCACATTATTTACAAATATTTTCGATGTTTTCACAAAACTGAATGAATTCAAACTTCATTTGAATTTCAAAACATTTCTAATTCCAAACCTAAGAATGTAATGTAATTGTTGTAAATGTAATGCTCTGATAAATATAAGCTCTGTTTTGAAAATAAGCATGTACATATATGTTAAATGAAATCCTTGTTCGAAATTCTTATAAGAATTCTGTTTATGCCAATGATTATGTCTGTCAAAATTTAATGTAACGATTCTGGAGATAAGGGATAAAATTCCATGAATTTTCAATTCATTTCACTAATTTTTATCATAAATTAATCGCTGACTTCTTCGTAATTAATTCATTTTTTCACTTTTTCTTTATTTCTATTCGCCTAACATTTTATCTCATTTTTAAACAAAATTTTATTTTTCACGAACTTTGATCTGATTTGACGAAAGAGTCAGAGAGAGAGAGAGAGAGAGAGAGAGAGAGAGAGAGAGAGAGATTTGAAATGGATAATATTTTAGTGAGAACTCTCCCTTTAAAAAAAGTCTTGCTCTTTCCGTTGCGGTGAGTGTTACGCCACAGAAATCGTATCTTTATTTTTAAAGTCTCATGACTTGAATGTCTAATGAAAAGCATGTTTTGTAGAAACAGTGAATAAGTCTTTTCCTCTCAAATGTTTTGTTGACAACATTTATAACAAAAGCGTGAGTTTTGATTTCTATTCGGTTAATTCTATTTCCTATTCTGTGCCACAAATATTGAATATTGAATTTATTCTGATTGCGATTTCTATTTACATATAATCTGTTGACTATATTTAGACAAATCATTTCATATAACAGCTTCTGTGTGTTATTCATGAATTGTGCTCACATTCATACGCAATGTTTCATATACAGAATTTCCGTAATAATCTTGTTCGAAAATAGCCCACAATATTCTATTTTTAAATTAAAATTGTTTTATTTTTGAAATATTTGTCCGAAATTTCAATATCTGTTTGAATTCTATTCCGAAACAATGATTTATTCGCTCAAATCTCTTGGTTTTCAATCGATATTCTAATTTTGAATTATATAACTCTTGATTTTAGCGCAAGTTTTCAAAGATATTTTCAATCGCATCAAACTCCAAGCATATTCAAAAATATGACAGCTTTATCGATTTCAATCAATTAGTTTACTTATTTATACCATGTAAATTGATTTCTATCCAACTTATCATTAATTATCTATGAAATTATAATTTAATGACTGCATTAAATGCAAAACATTCGCTATATTTCCCTCAATTGCATCAAATGACCAAAAAATACGATATTAATAATTATTATTTGTTTTTGTTTTGAAATATTTGTCATATTTAGCAAAATATCACTAATATCTGATATTTAGTAAATTGTGTCACTTGTGGTATAGAAATCATAACTCCTTTATCTCTCATGATTTGCCACTTAATTATTATATCGTTTCGAGCTTTGAGTCAAACAGTTATATAAATACAAGAATAGTGTCAATAAATTCTCATTTATTCTGTTTAGTAAAAGGCAGTCATTGAATGTAAGTAATTGTAATTTCAATTCAAATAACAGTTTCATCCGAAAAGTATTATCAATTAATCGTAGAAATGATTGAATTCTTATTGAATACAGTCTTCAATGTCCTCTAAATATAATTAAATAAATAAAATCATGGCTTTTATTGTAATCTATTCTTAATTAGAAGTTATTGTTAGTAATCTTCGAATGAATTTATTTTTTAATTAAGTGAATAAACTTTTTTTAAAGTCTATAGAATATACTGTTTTTACTCGTCATTCAACTATTTGGCCCAATATTTCTTCATTTGTCAGAGAAATTCATTGAATTTTTTCATTAGTTCTTTTGCAAAACCACATAAAACTCAATTACTTATTAGGGAATTGTGTTTTGTTTATCTTGTATTACGAAATCCTCTCTTTTGCCTCTTGCTCTTTTTATGAAAGTACTTGAATTTCTTCTTTTGATTTCAATCATTTGAAAAGAAATATACAAAAAGCAGTCAATTATCAGTTTATTGATTAATTTGTTTTTTATTTATTTATGTGCTGTTCTTCCTTTTGAATGACATTTATCGAAGAATTTTATTTGTTTTCGCCATAAAAATGTTTAATTTTCTCTGATTTGTGGCTTACTTTCCGTTACAGTTATTTCGATTATATTCTTGCAATTGTGTCACCCAGTAGTGTCACTCACCACTAAACCTTTTGGTCCAATATTTTCCACTTTTATACGAATTGATTATTGAATCGATTAATTAGTGTCAGTAAAAAATTAAGTTAACTATTGAATAATAAGCGAAGACAAGATTGCATCGATGCCATCGCTCGGATATTTTATTAAAGCTCTTCTGAGGCGCAAACATATCGAACAGTCATCTCTAACTCAGACCAGACTCGATCGATGTCTTTCTACCCTTGACTTGACTGCTCTAGGTTAGTATAACAATTATGTATTAAAGTCAATATTATTTTGTTGTTTTACAGGCATTGGCAGTACTCTTGGCCTTGGTATTTATGTATTGGCCGGAGAGGTTGCTTCCAGAACTGCAGGCCCCGCAGTGACCATCAGTTTCTTAGTTGGTATGTATTTTGTCAAACAATGTTTGATATGCCATTTGACGGATGACTTTAATTTGATTGAAGCCATTCTTACTTTCAGTTAATTGATTAGCATTTTATCAAAACTTATATACCGTATCCTCTGCTTTATTATCGCAATTATATCTCAATTTAAGCTGATTTTATCTTTTTCAAAATAGGGGGAAATTATATCTAGATACTATTGCACCCTTAACTAGGTTGTTATTATCGACTTATTATTACACTCATTGAAATTCAAATAATTTATATTCTGTTTTGAAATGATAATATTTTATATGCATTATTGTCGATGGGAACTATAATTTGATATCTTCCCTGATATGTACTCCCATATTCAGAGGTGGCCAAGGGGGTCGACTGATGATAATTTGGCGAAAATTATCAGAGTCGAAAATTTGGCATTATCCCCCTAGAATTTTTCGAAAATTTAACATTATGAGTATACCACTCCCTCGCTGCCCCCGAGTGAAGCGAGCGGCAGATTCTTTTGGTAGCAAATTCAAAAAATCACCCCCTAGACCCCGCCCTAGAAATTTTTTGAAAAATCATCCTATGCCCCTAGAATCGTCGACTTTGGCCACCCCTGCCCAAATCATCATCCGTCGAAGAAGAAGACATTATTAATGACAAAGAATTTCTATCCATTTATTTTGTGATCAAAAAACGCATTGATTGATAGGGAACAGCTTCAAATGAATGCTTAAAATGTTGCAAGTTTACAGTTAGGCAACAGTTTAAAGTGTGATGAAACTAAGTGCAATAATACCTAGATATTATTGCCCCTCTCAACTAGAACTAAGATATAATTGCATGCAATAATAAAGAAGAGAATACGGTAATATTAATCATGAAATTGAAAACTTTGATAACATTTTCACTCAATTTTGTTAATTTGATATTCAATTCTCATTCAATATATCTGTCAAATAAATTCTGGGCTTTTATTTCAATTTTTATTTGTTATCTGATATTTAATCGAATTTTTTTATCACTTTTAGCGGCCATCGCATCAGTTTTTGCAGGTTACTAAAGAGTTATACTAATGTGATAGTGCCTAATGTATTGAATTGCATTATCCAGGTCTATGTTACGCTGAATTTGGTGCTCGAGTTCCCAAAGCGGGCTCAGCTTATGTCTACTCTTATGTCACAGTCGGAGAGTTAATGGCATTTATCATCGGATGGAATCTAGTTTTGGAATACGTTATCGGTATTCAAATGCACACTATTTTCATTGAAATATTCCTCATTTGCTTAACATTATAGGCACGGCGTCTGTAGCCAGAGGTTATAGCGGGTACATCGACTCACTTGTAAATGGAACCATACAAAGGCATTTCAGGGAATGGATGCCAATGAATGTGACCGGACTCTCTGCATATCCTGATTTTCTTGCGTTCGGAATAACCCTTTTATTAACCGGTATTTAATACAAACAATTATCAAATATTCGGACAAATAATTACAAACTTATAACATAAGTAATGCTTGCGGTTGGAGTGAAAGAGTCGACTCGTTTTAACTCAGTCTTCACGGTATTGAATCTATTGGTCGTCGTCTTTATAGTGATTGCTGGCTCATTTCAGGCCAGTTTTAGTAATTGGCAAATACCTGAAGAAGAGGCCAAAAAGTTTGTTATCACTTGAATTTAAAAACAGAAATCTAAAACATTTGAATAGGCATAACGCGGGAACGGGAGGGTTCTTCCCCTTTGGGTTTTCTGGAATGATGGCGGGCGCCGCCACCTGTTTCTATGGTTTGTATGAAAATATATTCAATTGGTTTCTATATTAGAGTTATTTAAAGGTTTTATTGGTTTTGATGTGATCGCCACCACTGGAGAGGAGGCGAGAAATCCTCAGCGATCGATACCTATTGGAATTGTTCTCTCTCTTTTGTTTGTATTCTTGGCATATTTCGGCGTATCTGCTGTACAGACCTTGATGATGGCGTATTACTTGCAAACGGAAACAATAACACATGGAGCACCCCTACCTTACGTATTTGATAAAGCAGGAATGCCTGTCGCCAAATGGATTATCTCAATCGGCGCTCTCACCGGTCTATCCACTAGTCTTCTCGGAGCAATGTTTCCATTGCCACGAGTATTGTACTCAATGGCCAGCGATGGCGTCATCTTCCGCTTCTTAGCCAACGTTCACCCAAAATTCAAGACTCCTCTGTTGGCCACAATCCTATCCGGATTATTGGCCGGTGGTATGGCTGCTATGTTTGATGTGAAAGAATTGGCAGATATGATGTCCATCGGTAGTGAATCTCATTTAAATAAAAGTTTTTGATTATATGAATAATTTTTAGGAACTCTTTTGGCCTATACTTTGGTCGCCGTCTCTGTTATGATATTGAGGTATAATTGAATTAATTTGATGTCATATTGTGTTCTGAACGTGAGTTCCAATTGAGAGCTCATTATTTTCGTCAATCGCTTAAAGCAATTATATGTTACTTTGTCTGACATTTGTCTTGTTTTGAATGTTGCGCTCAGATATAGCTATTCTGCTGATCGGATCGGTTTGTCTAACTCTGACGCTATTGTCAGCGATCCACAAGAAGTCGAACCGCTCAAAGCCAGTCCCGATAATGAGTGAGTTATCTGTTTCTCATCAAAACTACTTATTCTGTTAATTGGTTTTCTCTTTTGTTTTGCCGTTTGTTGTGAAACAGCTTTTTATTCGCTTTTGTTTTTCATTTCTCTCTTTATTTCGCTATTTCTCTAAATTAATTGAATAAATATTCAGATATAAAGAGGAGAGCCAACAGCCTTTCCCTTCATCACCGGATTCAGATAACTCAATAAGCAGTCCTAATCACTTCATCGGCAGTTCCAGCGATTCCAACGATAATGAGGTTTACACAATTAAGGCCGCTCTTCGCCAATGCTTTAATATCGACCGACACACCAGTCCTACTCGTCTCTCATCAAAAGTTTCTGTTGCACTCATTATCACAATTTGTATGTATTTTCCTCTTTTATCTAATTATTACCTAATTTTCTGACAAAACCCTTAAAATGTATTACACTTTAGGCGCACTTTTAGTAGTACTGGACTCATTGTTGGTCGCACTCGAAGACGAAATCGCTGCCAAAGATGTGGCCTCTCTTACAGGAATAGGCTTTATCTTTGTCGTTATTATCATAACAATCATAGCCTTACAATCACAGCCCTCTTGTGCTAAGAGGATATCATTTCAGGTGAAACACTACATTTTACCAAATTACCCTTCTCATGCCAACTTAATTTCACATAAAACCTTAAAAGAAACAGTATTTAAACGGAAAATATGTTTGTTGCAGGTACCTCTCGTACCATGGATTCCAGTCTTGAGGTATAAAAATAAAAGTTTCAAATAAATTGAAAATAATTTGCATTTCGATTGTTTAGTGTATTCGTGAACTTCTATTTGATGCTCAAATTATCGACGATGACATGGATCAGATTTGGAGTCTGGATGTTCATCGGTAAGAATCATTTTATTGAATTTGTGTAAAAACTATGTTTTTGTGTATTTTTGTTCAATTCTTTGGTTTTTGGGTAACTTTTAATTTCCGTTTTATTAATTTGAGACAATTGTTAACCAAAATCTGTGTTTCTGTTTGAATGAGTTATTCTGTTGTTGACTATATCTATCATATGATACCTTTCCACACGTTCTCCAATAGGGCTAAGCATTTATATTCTGTACGGCATTTGGAACAGCAATGAAAGGAGAGATAAAAACAATCAGCCGATTGTCAAATATGAGACTAAAGACAATTCTGTTGCCATAAATCACTAGTCATTTGCAAACAGACTATTCTGAGACGTCTTATAAAATATTTACACAAAACGAATGGAATTTTATCGAACGAACCGTTCATTTGTTCCAAAACTTCTTTAAAATCCTTTTGAATCGGTTTTTCGATTCGAGACATAAAATGTTTTTATTGTTTTTATTGAAATTCTTATCGTATTTTCAATGGAAATAAATTAAGCGAAATGTTATTATATTTTTTAAATACTTATAAATAGTATATATATTTCAGAAAAGTCAGACATTTTCTGTTAGTGTTTTTCCCAATTTTAAGAATGTTTTTAACTGAATTTTAATCGATTTTCGATTCGAAGATTTATTAGAGGTTTTTGTCATTATTTTTGAGTTGATTTTAGCGATGATCTGATTATTGTATTGTTTTACTGATTGCAACAGTTTTTTGATCTTAATATTTTCCAATTATGGTTAATAGAATATATACATATTCATTAAAATCGATATAATAATAGATATTATAATCAAATGTATTACTTATTAACATTCATTCAGTTTTCAAATAATTAACTTAAAAGTTGTTTAACTCTTAAACTGTTATTTAAAGAGATTTTTGGCGTATTTTTTACTCTTTTACTATAATTTACTGTGAATTTCGACTCAATTTTAATTATTGTTAGCCTTTGTTTTAAATCCAGAGATTGTTTTTTTACTGCATTTTACATAAAGTTTTGTTGATTTTTATTATAATAATTATTTGAAAAGATTTACTCAAAATTTCCAATTTATTATTTGTTCTCAATTTTTATGTATTTCTTAAATTCTGAAAATTTTTGAACAAAAAATAAAAAGCTTTTGATTTGTTTTCTCTATTTATTTATATATGTTTTTCGTGTATTTTAGGATTTATTCAATATTTTTCTTATGGAATATTTGAGAGCACCGGCTATTTGTCTGACGAGCAGAAGGCCAAACGAGATGAAGACAATAATCGCAGACCTCATGAAGAGTCAGACACAGAGCACCAGAATATTAATTCTGTAGAGGAAACTGAACCGTTCCTTACATGACGTTAATCACAATTATTGGTTATATTATAGGATAATTGATTCATATATTTAATAGTTATTTGCAATTATTTATTACTATATTTAATGAACCGTTTATTCATTCAAATGACAAAATAGTCTTTTATTATATTTTTATTTCAATTTTATATAATTCTCATTCGTTGGGAAAAGGGATCAAAAGATTACCACTAAATATCATATCTTAAGTGAATTTCAGAGTTTTCAAAGCTATAAGTAGCATGGTGGTATGCTTGGCCGAAGGGTTTAGACTTGGTTAGTTCGGTAATGTAATTCATCAGATCTCACGGGAATAGTATACGTGAGAACTTTACCTAACTATAAGGGTTGAATTTGTAGCGTATCGCCCCTAACCCATCGCCAACCCTTTGACCATCACTTAAGAGACCAAATATTAATTAATTATAATGACTGACAATAAATATATTCATAAATTGTGATAAAAACTAATATAACTTTCATTGAAATCGATAAGAATTTATCGCAAATAAGAACGGAGTAATAGCACAGCACATACTTCTGAGGTCTTATATTGGATTACTTATTATTTGATATTTGAAATACTTTTTTATGAGAAAAAAATATTTGTGGAATTCCGAAAGTAAACCGATATTTCATATGAAAAATGTGCAAAAATATTATTTATTCATTTATTAGAGAATATTCTGTGCGTTTGTATCCGTTTCGACATAAATTTAAATATCAAATAATCATAACTTCTAATGTTTATTATTATCTTATTTTTTATGTTTGATTCCTATCATTTGATTTACTATTCATTTGTATTATTGAAAATTCAATTCTATTGAGGTTTTCGTGGAATAGAGATAATAAAAAAATCGGTGAATATTCTGAGGGAATGCATAAAGAAAAGTACAAATACAGCGTAACCGACAGTACACTCACATAATTCATCATTTGCTTAAATATTATGACCTTTTGCACAGCGATAATACCTGTGCTGTAATTCGTGTTCAGTGTATGCCTTCAAAGATAATAGTTTGCAATAAATATAAAAGTTGTGCAAAAGTTGAGACAAAAATCCCTTAAATTAATAGATTGAAAGGAAAACAGGTATCGCCTGTAGTATTGGTGTAATACTTGTCGTATATCTCCTGAGAAACTGCAGTCTGTTGTGAGCGCAACACTTTTACATAGCATTAGCCCAATAGCACCGAACAGTTAGGAATTGGCATAAAAGAAGCTGTAATTCCTGCACCAGTCGGCCGATCGATAGGCGATTCGATAGTCAGTTGCTATTTGACGTCACAGTCGTTGGTAGAGATATTGGGAGCGAGAGCGCAGGCAAACATCTCTTGAAGCCCTACCCTCGTATCGCTACGAACAGTGGCTAAGCCTGAGAATATAACATCCTCTACTGGCCTGAAGAGCATACATACCGTTCACTTATTCTGTTTGTTTGGGCGATAACTCTACGCTCAGCGCTAACACTGAAGTTTGTATTTATCGGTTGGACTGCAGTACGTACTATACGTAGAGCACAACCGACTCATTCCTCTCAGAATCTACTGAAAGGTTCCTTTGCTTCTCAACTGTTAATACAATTTCTCAGAGGCTTTCGTATCGTTGGTTTGCCTTTGAAACAGACATTAGGCGTGCGATTGAACTCAGCCTTTGAGACAAACAAAATAACAACACTTCAAAACGTCTGCTCTGTTTTGAACAAAAAATTAAACACAACTCTCCTCTCATCAACTCTTGTGTTCATCACATCAAAGGATCTAATAATTAATAAATAAACAAATAATTAAATAAATATCCATTTGTTTATTGACTGAAAAGCGAAACCGAAACGGACTATCCCTGAGTATATTACCCAGTTCAAATCTAATATTGTTGATAATCGAGGAGAATCACAACAAATAATGTTATAATGGGCTACACGTTGTTATTGATATCAATTTTACTAACCGTCTCCACAGCCATCAAAAAAGGTAAGACACAAACCATTTGATATATCGCTGGTCTTTAAGTGCAAAAATTGAAATATCCCTCGAAAATGCATTTTAGCCGAAATCCATATATGAGGTACGGCTCAGAGTTTGAGCAGTAGTTGAGCCGATATGAGAGTATGTATGAGTAAAAGCGTGTCTATGCCTGCGATCTAATAGTGAGCTGTGTTTATGTCTAACATATAGCGGCACTACTGCCAGTCTACTGGTGCTGAAGCCATGTTGTTGTCTATTTGCGACCTGATTTGTTAGCCCCGACCAACACCGACAGCAAACAACAGCCATAACCAGTGAGAGCTGTGCGATGTCTCAAACGACTATTAATTTGTTTTGATGGTTATTGTCGTGATAAAAGTTAGTGAGCTCTGGACAGCACAGCACATACAGTGTCTATTAGTATATGTTATATAATATTATGGCCTAACTGTTAATCACATCATTTTTCCAACTTATGATCAGATCCGACAAAAAAGTTCACAGCTTTTGCTCTGCGTTTGAAAGCGATTAACACTTAAGTCATTGCATTTGTCTCTACTGTTCCGACACTAAGAGTCTGTTCGGCACTACTTTTAACACTTTTTTGTACAACAATTTTGTGTTCACTTCTCTGCCACACTATTAAGTGTTTGGAGTATTTCTTCTAAAATAATGACAAAAACAAAACTGAACTCACTTTTAATGATTAATAGTTTATCTTAAAAGTAGTTTAAAGAAATTGTTTTTATTTTATGTTTTGTTTGACGTCTCTTTCAATCAGATTATCTGATAAACCACTCATTCATTCATTCATTAAATTCATTCACAGAATATCTGATATATACCTTATGTTTTGGAAATATAAACAAATGGTTAAAAAGCACTAAATGTGCGAATTTGTGGCACTTTTAAGACACAATTTGAAAACCCATTAGAACCGTATTGTGCCATAAAATCGAGTCTTTGTCAAAACAAAACTCAAGTATTCAGTATTCAAATGCACTGAACGTAAACCAGAAATGCATTCAACAAAAGAGACCTAAATATAAGAAATACAATAAATACTCACAAACTGTGAACACAAATGCAAAGGAAAGGATGCAAAACAGTTATAAACTTTTGCCCAAAAAACTTATCCCTCTTCGGGGCTAAAAACACATTTTCTTTTCATAATACATATTTCAAAAGGAAAGGACATTTAAAAAGTCTTATTTATTAAAAGATAACTTTTTTGAGAAAAGCAAAGAATAACTCTCTGAAGGGATGGCAGGAAATTCTGAGCCAATGATAGTGTGATATCTCTTTTGATGTTTTCTAATATAAAGACGAGGAATAAAAAGATATATTTTTTGTTAAAAGCAATTCTGGAGATATTGTATGACTAATACATGTGACTAATACTCACAAATCCTAAAGCGGTGCTCAAAATCGGGCATTACTTTGACTCGAATGCTATGACTTCACAATTGCATAAATCATAATCACATTTGAGTGTCAAACAAATGAAACTTTTTTCAACTCTTGAAAACACTACTACTTTTGGCAACTCGTCTAAAACTATATCCGAAACCCATATATCATAAGATTTGTTTCTTCAGTTTTTTGCGCAATTCATCTGAATTTCAACGAACAGACAAACAAAAAGAAATTTATATTTATATTACTCTAAATACATATTTGTGTCATATATTAATGTTATTTACAATTTCTGTTTTTCGCTCCTATTTCTTGTACTCTAACCACAAGTAATGGCTTTCGATAGCATTTTCATCCATTTGCGGCCTCAGAACCACCAAAACAGTTACTTTTGTTTGAGTTCATACGCAGACGAATACTATTTATTAGATTAGACAAAGAATAAGAGCATAACACTTATTACCACTTTTGAGGATATATTTAAGTGTTTTGGTTACACAAAATATAATTTCTCTTTGGAGCCAAACATAATATATGTATTCATATATTATTTAATAATACTCAAGAATATAGAATATATTTATATGTATACAGTATTTCCCCTATTTCTTCCGTTTCAATAGTAATGTTAATTCTTCTATGAGAGCGAAGTCGAAACTAAATTTTTATTAAATTAGTGCAGGGATAGCCAAGCTCATTCATCTCCAAAGAGTCAGAAGAGGAGTTTCCAAAAATTTTCTAAAAGGGTTCAGGTAGGGGTTTGTAATTAAAAGTAAACATACATGTATGTAAAGTAGGCTATGGAAAGTTTGAAGAATTTTTAGTCAGATTTTGAATAAATATTCTAGACAATTAGGAATCACTTTAAAATATTTAAAAAATTGTATATTTACGGTTATATGACCGAGAAAATATGTTGGGACATGTAAAGCTGTTTCAATAGAGAACCTAAACTGGATAAATCTAGAGATTGTGGGAAATATGTACAAGAGAATTGTAATCAATACAACAATTTCGTTGAGAAGTAATTTTGTAAAACAGACCAATAAATGCTTATTTCATAACTTAGTTTTTGATGTATTTCTGTGAGAATAAGCACTTTTGCAAGTTTAATTTATTCACATTTTTATATGACTAAAATTTATTTCTCTGAAAATAGTTATATTTTGAGAGAATATTCATTCTTTAGGCAAAGATATAAAGAATTGAGAAATAGTTCCAATTTATCGAAAATACTGCAAACAAACCCATATTTGCCATATTTACACATTTTTCCAAATGTATTAATATTTTGAAAGTTGTTCGCTTAGAATAAAAGCATCAAATTTGTTGCAAACACTAAAAGCAGTTTCACAGTAATGATCAGCACTTGATTTGTTTCTGTTTATTATAAACATTTCAAAAATAAGGTTATATTCAGTGCTCTTCTCTTAAGAGAAACGTTTCTAAAGAGATGATCGAAGAGTAGAGCATTAGGTCTCAGACTTAAGACCAGACTTTCACTGAAGTAAAAACTTAAATGACATTAAAAAGTATTGAGTTTTCAGGTTTAGTACCAAAACATTGCTCTCAAATGTTTGTTAGGACCGACATCTTTTCAGATCCACTTCACAATACTGTGAAGGAAAGCATTCATCTCTTCTATACTTTTCTGTATTTTATTTGTTTTTAAAAATCATTTTTTTGCCGAAAACAAAAATTCTCTTTATTTGACTTATTTTGCAAATCACTGAAGAAATATGTTTTTGAAAATTGAATCCTTTGGAAAATTTATTTTAATGATGTCGTCAAACAAATCATAAAAAATTTAAAATAAAATTCAAGTAAAATAAAATCGGAAAACATTTCTTAAGTGTGTGTAAGACATGAATGGGGACATGGCTCAATTTGGAATTCCAATTGTAATTTATTAAATATCAAGATTTAGCAAAATATTATAAGTCTATCAAGCAAATTTTTAGCGGCCAATGACCATGTCGTGAGCAGAATAACTAAAGAATATGTCAGATTAGTTCTAGACTTTTTAGGTATCATATAAAAGATGAAAAATGGGTAAATTCTAAATGAATGTCCATATTATCAAATTAATCAAGTTAAAAATATAAAACTATTAGACAAAATATTGAGCGAGTATTCATATCATATGATTGAAAGGAGTATTGAGAAATAGTCACTCAAATATTTGTTACTTGTTAGACTAGATTAGAGGTCCGTTAAATCAATCATTTATTACAAAAGTATAAAAACAATCTTACTAGTATAATTCGCATACTCTTTAGGTTTCCTGTTTATGACCATCATTGACTAAGAAATGGGTATTGTTCACAAAATGTACTATTTAGACTAAGAATATCTATTTATATTTAATAAATTACAATTTAGAAGTCTAAATTGAGCCATGTCCCTATTTAGTCACATCTTAGGCGAGTATTATAAAGGTTCCCATCAATTGAAGGCACAAAAAGAGAATTCAAAGACTCATCAGTTATCGAATTTGTCAATAATCTAATGTTTTGGACCAAAAATGAAGGAATTACTGAACGCACTGTCGATCGGCTCTCAATTCGAGCAAAAACTCTGTGAACGACGAGTGAACACAAAATGAATCCCAATTTAATTACATTTCTTTGTTATGGCATTTCATATAAGAGATTGGGTCAGGATTTCATAGAATATACATGTATTGAATAGAATAGTGCACTGGGCAAGAAAGCAAGGCTTTTCAAAGGAGAGACTACATTCAAGAATCAATCGACGAAATTATATCAAATATTATTCTATCAAAAACTTTTCGATGAATTACATTCAATTCAATTAAGTTTGGCGGGGAAGGGGGGAGAACGACAAAACTATATACTACATTCTTAATTCGTAAATGCAGTGAAAAATTTTACATAAAATTTATTTGAAGTTCAAATAAAGAGGAATTCTTTTGCGTTCAACGAAAGACATTTAAAAACTACTTTTCTTCAATTTAAAGGGAAAATTGCAAAAAATTATGGTTTTCTTTAGAATAATTGAGTCAAATGTTTATTTAGACAAAAAGCTATGACATGCCTTCCCATTGATTGTGTAATATGTGTGCAAAACCCAAATCCATTGCAATTGAATTTCTAGCTCTGAGTCACGTTTTAATTGATATCGACTTCAAAGAGCCTTTTCTCAGAAACAGAAAAGTATTATTGCATTGAGTTTTTTGATACTTATTTTTTGTGATTCCTCTCTTCTATTCAGTTGAGTTTAGACCCCGAATGAAATAAAATCTCTTTGAAAACACATAACGTCTGTGCGGATCACATACTATATGATCGCTCAAACATTGAAGAAATTGAAGGATCAAAAATAAGAACAGAGGAGAGAAGTATAGACACAAACCAAATGGATGTCGGCTCTCATTTGAAAGCACAATGTCTTTTTTCAGACATCCATAAAAAATGAGCTGTTTTTAGATGAACCGCGATATTAGAGTTGAATTAAAGGCAAGAATGGGAGCGACCGACAAATGTATTAAATTCGATATTAAAGGCCTGTATTTCGTCTAATGTCTGCTTATATATCATTCTGTGTGTAATTCAATCGCTTCGGTCCTAATCTTACGATCATTTGGAGTGAGACTAAAGCAATAGGAGTCGAACCAAACCTTTGGAGTGTAATTAAGTTTCGGTAATTTTAATGATGAAAAAATTTTTTTTCGCTATTCTTTTGGTTGAAGAGAGCGCACCACCGGTTTATTGCGGGCACTCTATCCTTTTGAAAGAGATTCATGCCTCACAGATTTAAATTAAATTCTCGACAAAAAAGCACTGCCTTTAAGGGTGTTTTCCTACAGTTTTCTCGATTCTGACTGTTATTCCGTTACTTTATTTTTGTTGTAATTTATCTGTTGTTTCGTACGTTCCTTAAGAAAGAGAAGAATGAAACGAAAACCCACTCCTATTATACATTTCTTCTTTGGGTAACTCTCATAATAATGATTGGAATTTGCTATGAGAACCCTATCAATTCATGTCCAGTACAGCCGTCGCCGTACTCTTTTCCTAAAGGTATATGAGCTGATGTGTGCACCGGAATAAGTAATTCTTGTGTTGATTTCATTGTAGTGTTGCCATAGAAGTATCAATGATTACTTCTATTTTCAAATTACTTCCAACCATTCATAGGGTTAACGGTCTTCGTTTCGCAAACCATCTAAACATTTGTTAGGCCTTTGACTGCTTTTTTGGCAATAATTCACTTTAATTACTCCGAAAAATGAGTAAATTTTTCAATTTTTTATTACGCGTTCATTAGTTGAATATTCAAATAACTCGAATAATTTGCTGAAATTCCTGACTTCAGATTCCTTGCGAACCAAACACTCAATCAATTATTTAGAGCCGAAGACTATTCTCTGATTTATCAGATAATTGGAAACCAAATTCTGTGCCGTTTTGCTCTTCATTATTAAAAAGAAAGAAAACTGTTCTCCGGCTATAACTAACTGACTGTCAGCCCATCGCCAGAGCCTTAGCCATAAATGTAAAGACCGTTTTGGCCCCAAATCTCTTATTATTAATTTGTTCGGAATATTCTCTCGTCTGTCAGTTCGGATAAGAGTTCGCTCTTTTTGTTAGGCTTTCATTCATGAAACTCATCCCAAAAAATATCATAAATTTCTCTTTCGGTTGACTCGACGGCAAAATATACGAAAGTTTGAGTCCACGAGAGAGTGATTAGGATTTTCCAAATTACGTGTTTTGCAATTTTTTACTTTTAAAAGAGAGGAATGTGTGCTCAGCACTGCTCGCAAACAATTCATTTTCAAAATACTTTTTCCGATTAAAAACTAATAAACAAAGCTTTGAATATTCAAAAGCATATTATTATTAATTATAAGTAAAACCCAAAGTCTTTTATATTTGTGAACTCAAACTGAACGACACAACAAAAGTCAATTTTTGTTCACTCAAAGTGAGATAGTTTGTTGAGAGGTAGTTTCATGAATACAATACTCACAAAATCTTATTATTTGATTCTTGCATTTCTTTTCTTTTTGTTTTTCTATGGGATAGAAAGAGAATCATTACTAATATTTATTATATTTAAGGAAAATTCCAGTGTTCACTAGTTTTGCTCAATATATGAGATGGTGAGCACCGATCCTGTGCTGGGGATCGTTTCACAGTCTACTGCACTCTAATTGCTTCACTATCTTTATATCCGACAGAAGAGTAGCTCCATTTTAGGTTTTCTTAACCGAACCGTTCATTCAAACCGAAATCTAATGTAAGTTCACATTTGTGTCAACCGCTTACTAGAGTCCGTCCATTCCTTCGATTTTCGAGAGATCACAAATTCAATACCGATTTCGCACTACATTTGCGTTGAAACACATCTGATTTTTAAATTCGAGTTAATTATCAAAAATAATTTGATTGCAACGTTTTGCTCGAATGCTGTGAATGCATATCAAAGATACCAATACTTGTTGTCAACGAAACTAATGGCAGAGAAAAAAATGTTTTGGGGCGTAAAAAATAGAAGAATCCATTGATTATATTTTGTCTTTCTATCTGTTGTATCGATTCTTTTTCTGCCTCTTATATACTGTTTATTGATTTGTTGACCAAAATTGTTTTGTGTCGTTTTGAAGCATTTTTGCCACTTCTCGGACATCTGGAGTTTGTTAAGTCAAGCATTTTTTGTCCATCAAATAAATTTCATTTCTTTATTCATATTATTCTAATATATTTTGAATATTCAGTGAAAATATTGAGAGAATAGATCTGAAGAACAAACAGAAAAGTAAAGAAATGAAACGAACATTTTTATTCTTGTTGAATAGAGCGCTGCATTGCATACGCCAAAGGATTTCATATCAATTGTTTGTAAAACACCGAAATCTAGATCTTAGAAATTTTCTGAATATATTCGGCTGATTGTGTTTCACAGCGAATGAGCTGTAGTTTACTTTAGAGTCGATTGTGTCGATCGACTCACTGTAGGCGTTATTTGTATGCAAAACAGTATAGCGTTTGTTAGCGATATTTATTCAATATTTTATCCAATTCTTGTCTGCAATGGTAAACACAAACCCATTATTCTATTATTTTGTTATGTATTACACAATAGTTTCGTCATTTAATCACAAACATAACTAATCAGTTATTCAGTTATAACTTTCCTCATATCCGGTACTTTCAGAGCACATAACAGCGAATATAATTCAAAATCAATACTTTACTCAAACATTCTTTAATCACAAATTATTCTATAGTTTATTCGTTGAATTTTTAAATAAGAAATCTTTTTACTCATCCCTACGAAAAAAATAATTTAATTTGAAAACTACTTGAAATTCAGTCATTAGTTTAATAATAATAATAATTTTTCGTTTGCTTTAAAACATTACATTCTCTGTTTTTAATACACTAATGATTTATAATGATTTTCTTCTCTCTATATAAACGCATTGAATCAATAAATTATATAATTTTCATATATATAAAATATTCATAAAATATATGGATTTATTCTTATAAAAGCGTTGAACACAATATTCTGACTATAATATGGAATTATGTGATGTAAGAGACTATTTTTTCAGCCAAATATTCTGAAGGCTTATAATTTAATTACTCTATCACTTAGTCTTCACTTTTCAATCATTTTAAACCTCATTCTTATAATTCATTAAATTATATATTCTATGAATAAATGAATTGAAGCGAAAAACTATTTATTATAAAACTTATGGATTGAATAAAAAGATTGGAATTGATTTCTCATTTAATTTCCATTCGAATATAGATATAAATCTTATCTATAATTGCATACAAAGAATGGAAAATGCATTTCATTGTCGTCGTTGTGTTCATCTGATTGTCAGTCAAAGTAAAGCAAAAGTCAGTCCATAAACAGAGTGTTCATTGAATCGGTTGAATGAATTATTAAATACCATCTGTTACTAGACTTAAATTTTTTTTGCCTCACATCTAATCCTATCTTACATTTTGAGACAAATATTTGTTGACTTTTATTGACGTTATCTTATCTAACGATCACTAAAAATAAAAATCTATTCATTGATTGCAAACCCAAAAAAAGAAAGTCTGAAACAAATTTCTATTTTCCAGGTTTAAGGCAAACTACAAATTCTGTGCTCAAAATCGAAACTCAATAAGAGTATTATTGATACCGAAAATATATGCGAACACTAATTTTAGTAATTACTTTGATATAAATATAGTCATATAAATGCAATAAGTTGTACATGATGATGAAAAATTAATTTAAATGCTAATCTAAATGCATTCGATGGCGGCCTTCAATTCAATTATCATTTATCAGTTGCTATACACTGAAACCGAATGAAAAATATTGGCGACTGAATAGAAAATGTCGACATTTAATTAATTTTGTCACTTCTTGGACCGACATTTCTCTCTCAGTGTTCTATTGATTGAAATTTGTCTCAAAAGAGCACTGAATTTAATTTGTATTGATTTTCATTCTTATCATAAGATTTTGTATTTGAATTCAATATTGAGTTTCTTTTCACACTTTCGTAGAATAAAGAAATTTGTGACACTTTTTGGACCCTCCTATGGATTTGCTTTTGTCTACTATTTATTATCAGTTATAATATTATATATTATTTTATTTTTTATACCTTTTCTTTTTCGCTTCATATGTTTTCCACGATTGTCATAAAGCAAAGTATGAAAACATATTATTTGTGTTTAATATTTTCCATTAGTTTTCGTCTGAAACTCAATAATTGTTAAAATAATGGCCAAAACTATTTTCATTCTTTTTATTCGTAATATAAGTAAAAACAAAATCGATAGCAAGTCATTAACATTGAGTCTTATAATAAGATTTTATTTATTTAAGTCATTAAATATTTTATTATTTTTATCGAAAAGAATCGGAGAATATTTGAGTCGATTCGTGATTTCCAAACACCTTTCGGGTATGTGTTTGTAAAAAGAGTCTATTTATTGAAGTCAACTGTATTTACATAAAGGCTCAATGAACTTTTAACCAATATTATCCAAAACTTAATAAATAATTGATTCGAATTCATTTCATCAGAAAAGTTCGTTAATCTGGAAATAAATGTTTAATTATGTATAGAATATCATAGACTTTACGCAAACATTAAATATTCGTTTCATTTATTGATCCAAATTATAATTCAAAACCTGTGCTTCTCTTGAATTTCAAAGTGTACCCAATTTAAACCGAGATTAAGATGTTTGCTGGATGTCTTTCATATTGATTCCAACATTCGATACTTATTAACAATGAAGTTCATTAAAAATAGTATAAAATTACAGCTATTTTGAGATAAACAACCAGTCATTTAATGCCGACATAAATACAGGTTTCAAATAACAGAACACATAACGAGTCGTTCCTTTAATTCAATTGACGACACTCTTCAGACTCAAGACAAAGAAAGCAAATCTTTTGAATTAATTTCAAAAAGTATGTGAAAACATTTTCTTTAAATTAAATGATCAAAACTTTTCGAAAGTAATAATTAATTCATTAGTTTTGGTGTAAATACTTATTGAATACTTGTATTGATATCTTTGTTCAGTCGATTGAATGAATTTGAGAGCCTTTTCGAGTGAGTCTTATCGAGAATATATCGACTATTCTTCAAATATAATTTATCAAAAGCTCAAACACTGGGCCACACCTGTCGTTTGGCGGATGGCCTTTCGGTGCAGTCGTCGTAAGTAGGGGTGACCAACATCCAGAACCTTAGGGGGTGCTCCCTCTAACCAAAAAAAATTAAGAGATATAGCCCTAAAAACTTTGTTGTGGAGTTGAGTGTTCCGTCAGATCTCAAAAGCTGGGTCTACTTGGGCACCCTTGGTCTTAAGGCTCTATTCAAACAATTTAAATTTTTGAATTTAACAGAGAATTACTTATAGAATAGAGAGATATATGCAGTCCTTTAAAACTTTACTTTTGTAAAGAAAACCTGAGTTTAAGAATAGACGAAGTAATGCCATAATAATTATAGTTTTAGCCGTAATTCTGGCCTCAAATACACCACTTATGGCCTGAAGGCGTACTCCAAAAGAACAGACACTATGTATGGATCAGAGAAAACGCACATCTTTTTAATGGAAGCAAACTGTGCACACCTGGAAGGCTAAAACCGAGCAGATGCTCTTGCAATCAATCTATAGATTGGTGTATATATGGCACAGACTTAATAAATAAATTGTTTCAAAAAACTCATTCCCTTTTCTTTTGTTTCATTCCTTTGAAATAAATTTCTATGAAATTCCCATTAATTGACTTCAATCGGCTTTTTCTCAAAGATATTATTCTTTGGACCCAATATTTTATTTGATTTTTCAAAGATAAAAAACCACTTAAATGAACTTATTTATTAAGAAAAGAGATAAATTCTCTTCACTAAAGTGAACTTAATTAGTTTAAGCAAAAAAGCAGCTGATTTTCATTCAATTTTCACAAAATAATGAAAAATTAATTATAGATTTAACAGAATTATGACTTCTCTCCAAATGTGGGCTTTTGTCAGAAGAAAATATATACCGTAAAAAACGGGATTTAGTGAACGCTCATTATAAGTAGTTCTGAAAAAGAGTGCTCATTATAACTAGTTATAA
>JAQGCS010000166.1:0-31701 GCA_034702105.1 Fuscozetes fuscipes
CCCAACTGAACCATTGATAGTGTGGTCAACATATTCAGTATACATTTGGTGGCTGTGCCCGCTTTTAGGCGAGTACTGCCTGTTAGCACTTCTGCTCCGGTAGTCACAGTTAGGATCATATCCAATTTGATTTTCGGTTTTATATTTGGGTTAAAACATAGCAAACATGTAAAGGCTTTTCTATTAAGTGCAGAATAAAGCGATCCCCAAACAAACGGTGTTCGACCGCAGGCAGCGATACCTTCGGGTAAAATATGAGTTTATTTGAATGTAATCCAATAATCGACACAAACCTATCACAACATCGTTTTCAGTCACATCTTTATCTTCAATGGCAGCAATTCCATCGACAATAGAATCTTCTGCGCCCTCGAAAGACGAATGCACTGCTTTGTTACCGCCGGCAATGATTCCTGTATTGAAAATAAGAAGATTGCATTAAATATATTTTGAAATATTGCATACCTTGAACAAGGTATCGAGGGCATGAAAAGGTTGGAGGGCATTCACTGGCATCGAGAATTCCGAGTCTACCACTGGTACCACTGCCCACATAAAATAGACGGCCGTTGTTTTTGAAGGCATGAGTTATTTTATTTATTAATATCTCAATTGAATCGATATTTTTTCTGATTTCCCTAAAGTTGTTGGACTCCTCTTCGATCATTAGTTCAATGCCTTCTTTGATTGTCATAGAGTCCAATGCCATCGATCTCTCGTTCCTCTTCTCTGTCAGTGAAAGTGATGTTGAAATCGGAAGAATTAATTGAGACAACTGTTCGCCTGTCATATGATTGGTTGCACTTCCATTTTGATGGACACTATCCTTTGATTCAGTGTTTTTGGCAATCATTTTGAGACCACCCATAACAGTGTCTTTAAGGAGTATTATATTGGCCTGGACACTTTCTTTAAGCTTTTGTGATACTAATTTGGAGAAAATCTCACTTCTAGTCAGTAGACTTCCAGTGAATCCTATTTGTATGGCACTGTCCTCCACATCCTTACCACATCTGAGTCTTTTAATTAAGCATTTGATATCACCGACCAGTTCTTCGACAGCAGAGTCGACCACTTGTTTGGCGATTGGATTACCAGCAACTGATAGTTTGATGAAAAGCTGAGCCAAGTCTGCGATCTCGGCTTTTGAGGCAACGAAACTCCAACTGACCAATTCATAGATCGACTGTAGATTCAGGTGTTTAAGGATTGCATTCAAAAGTATCGATTTATTTTCGTGAGTTTCCGTCTCATTACTGGAGTGATTGTATTCATAGTCTTTCAAAGCCTCTCTCAATGCCAAATGAGATATGGAATAACCTGAACCTCTATCTCCTGATAATCGATTGAACAAACTTTCAATTAAACATTTTTTGACATTTTGTCTGAAATAATTTATCAGTAAAAAGGGTTGTAACTAAGAGACAATCCGTTACCTATTATATGTCCGGATCCTCCAACTTTAACTGTCCTATCCCCATTATTGCCGTAGCAACAGGAACCGGTGCCCGATATCACAATACATTTGATGGCATACTTATTGTCATCAATACATGCTATGAATCAAACATTTGATTAGTATTTGAGTGATTACTCTTATCATTAGATGAATGACACATTTTATCTGACAGATACATACCAAGAGCAGTCTCCGTGTCATTGCCAACCCAAATACTTTCCAAATTTGGCCAAATATTGTCGACCGCTCTCTTCAAGGCCTAAATGTAATAAAAAGTTTGTAAAAATTATTATTAAGTCAACTAAAGTATGATTATTGATACGAAACTCAGAAGCATTACTCAATTCTTATCATATATTTATTTAAAATTAATATTTCAACAAATATTCATGAGATTCAAACTTCATGGTCATTGATTAAAATTCGAATGTTTACTCTTGGAATATTTTGCCGTTAATTCACATTTCATAAGATATAAAAACTAAAATTAAATATATATTTATATTTAATTTATATATTCCTCACAAAATAAAAAAAAATTATAGAATTATAAAATCGATTAATTATTGAACAGAAAAAACAAAACATGTGGATTACAAGCACTATATTTAGCACTGCCTTCAAAAAACAGCCTTACATTTGATGGTAGATTTGATGACTCGAAATTCAACTTGTTGAGAAAACTAATAGCATACCCTTTTATCCTGTTCACCAATGATTCCGGGCATTCCGATGGCAATCCTTTTTATTTGATATTTAGATGTGGTCGTCTTAATTTCATTAAGAAACGAATCTAATTGAGTTGGTCTCAAAAGTTTAAAGTTTGCGGCTCCGAAATGAAATCTTTTGGCGCTCTTCTGGTCATAGGTATCGTTTGGCACATAAAGTGCTACGGTATTAGTGGCTCCACTTTCTATGGCCAAAGACATATTCAAATCAATCAATAAAAGTGATGAAAATTAAACAATTAATCATTTATAGAGAAAATTGAGCGAAAATTATGTTCACATCGAGTACTGAACGTCATATCACTAACTGTTGAGAATATTTTTGCTTTCAAACAACCTTTCATTTGAAGTGGAATTTTGTAATCAAATCAACTTTTCGTTTCTAATGGCAAAATACAAGGATATAAAACACAGTTTCACTGATATCTGTATCTATTTTTCAGGAATTACTGCAAATGATTGCGTTTTTAAGCTTTTAATTGAATTAATTCTATTCGTTATGCATTTTGCATAGCTTTGCTTTGAAACAGAGATTAACAAGTTTACCACCTAGCACCTTATCATAGAGATATTATGAGGCAAATTTTTGTCATACACATTTTATCGATTTAAATTATTCAAATGGTTTAAAATTAATTAAAATTTATGCATATTTTCAATTAGTTCTGGAAGAAAATGCGATCACCTGAGTAACAGATCATAAGTATAACATTTTATGCATGATCATATTTCATGAGATCAGAATTTTGTTTGAATGATTCATATCAGCTGAGAATCAGTTATTTTCCATCTGATTGACTATTTATCCAGTGATTAATTATCGATAATTTATTTCATTGGTAACTCTGAAATTAATTGAGTATTTGTTTTCGTTAATTAGAAATCCAATAGAATCCTCATATAATCTACTATATCGAACTTGATCTATTTTCCTGCCGAATGAAAAGTGAGTAGATTTTTTGATATTGAAAATATGGCTATGCGTGAGAACATCTCATTTATAGGTCACAGAATTCTTCTGTACAGTTTAGGCATTCAAGGTAATCAATTTTTCATGATTTATATTACACAGAACAATATATTTTTCAAATAATAATAAGTTGTTTTTTAGATTATGATATATAAAAATTTAGACATTTATGACTAAATTACATTCGCACGAAAATTATCATGGAAATATTTTTTGAAATCTTAGCTTTTATAAAATTAATCCTGAAGAATTGGTCCTAGAACATTTAATTGTTAACAAAAATCAATAATACTCTGCAATAGAGAGTGTTCTGAAAAGTTTCGTAATTAATATAAAGAAAAATGAATGAAAAGACGTTAATTACTATAATGAGTCAATGAATTGGATTATACGGTAATTACTAATTAGTCTCTGAACTGCTCAGAGTTGACGGCCTTAAAGGCTTTAAGCAAACTTTGTTAGCCTGATCTTCATTTATAATCTTGAACATTCATTACTTTTAAATTATACCTTTTAGTATAATCGAGGCAAACATTTTTAGAAAAAAGTACACTAAAAAGTAGTACTACTGTAGTATTCGGATTATGAGTCCATCTGAGGAATTGCAAACAATAAATTGTTAGCATGGTGAATAAACACTAAATCAGGTCTATTCCATATAAAACAAATAACAATATGAGAATATATTTTATTCTTGACTTTAGTTAAAATTCTTTTGATTCTGCGCTCGAATCAAATATTATTCATAAGAAAAACAAATTTATCATAAAATTGAACGAATTTGTTGTGAATTGAAGTCAATTCTGTGTTGTCATGACTACTGTGCGATAAATTCATAGGAATTGATATCTTGCAAAATAATATTCTAATCATTTCATTAATATTTAGTGATTACAAACATTTGTAATAAGCGGTGAATTCATTGTTATTATGTATTATTTGATGATATGTTTTATTAGTGTTTTATTGAATGTAATTTATTTGTCAAACTTGATTTCGGCCAAAATAATTGAGGGCGAGTTAGACACCAAAGAGGTAAACCATAAAATCCATTCCACTATTGAATTGCTATTAATTTTTATTACCCTTTCCTCTACTATTCTGTAGAGTAAACTCAGTTTTACTGTTATTTATATTTTATTATAACTGAAAAATCTTGGATTATGTAGTAATGGGTTAACCCTTTTGTGAGCTAATTGGTGCTGATTCTTATCATTCAGTTTTGCCATTCCTTTTTAGAACTGGGTGTTCCTCTCGAGGTTCTGTTTCTTATCATCGGACGGAGTCTTTGAATATGACGTTTCATATCCTAAAGTAAGGCTATATTTCTCAAAACTAGATTCAATAGATAACTATCTAAATTGAACAAATTCTATGCAGAACTATGCTCCACAAAACTTTCTGCTCTATTTTGATGCTCAATGGCCAGGAGTCTACAAAAATGAATCGAAAGTAAATGCAGTGATTTGTGACTCATTCAATCGAAACTAATTACGAAATTTTCTATTTACTCTTCGGTTGATATCTGTTGTGTTGATAGTCGTGTGAAGACAAACACAATGCTCTCGATAACCAAAACAATCAAATAATCAATTTGACTGCTTTTCATAAGGATTATAAGGCGACCCAGGCGTCAGGTTGCAAGCTATACAAAGAAGAGTATGACAATAACACTTTATGGTACCGGTGCACCCATTACCGAAAGTTTCACTCGTATCGGGAACGCTGGTGGTTTATTGTCCTGGACAACTGTGACTCCTATAAGGTATTAAAGTATACGGAAAAGGCTTTCGGTGTTTTCTCTTTGAAAACAACTTTTCTTTTTTGTGCATAAATCCAGTGATTGAATACATAGACTAACAGTTTTTAATACAAATAATTAATCAAAGAATTTGAGGTAAACGACACTTCTTTTCAGGGGCTGAGACTTAGATACAAGATTACAATGACTAACAATGTTAATGATGTATGGCTCAGGCATTTCTCCGCAGACGAGTTCTGTAAGTTTTAATCATTTATCAATTATATAGACATTTGGATAATTATCTGAATTTTGACAGATATTCTCCACACGGATCTCATATTCGTGGTACTCTATTACCTTCTATTCATCGCTTCATGTTTTGAGGCCTGTAAGTACTTTCCCCGATAGATGTGGCCAATGGTATGCATATTCCTCCCTCATAGCATTTATAACAACTTGTTAACTGAGAAATGCAGACAAAAAATAAGAATTGCTTTACATTTGACTTTAAAATCGGAAAATTTATTTATTAAATCAAGTAAAAACTAAGAAAGTACATTTATTTTTCAGTTAAAATAGTTGCTTTCATATAACATTACCTATTCTTTAGAAATAAACTAAATAATATATCGCCTTGATCCATTGAAGCATATATTTAAATAGTTATAATGCAAACTAATTTGAATATTAAATTTCCAGATGCTTTATATTCGCGTCACTTATTCCATGTGACTTATAAGATGTATTTGGTATCTCTTCTCTCAGGTGTGAACCACTCCTTAAGAGTCAACGAAGTATTGAATTAAATTTACTGACAATTGTGTTCTGCTTTTGACAATTTTCAGAGTGTGTGGGAATCACATTATTATGCATTTACTACGGATTATATACAACACATGGCTTCGGATATAATGCACTGAAAATATTTGGTAAGCATTTCGCCAAATAAATAGATAATCAGTTGGCAGTGAATTAACAATAAAGTGAGAAAAAACATTCGCCTCAAACATTAGAATAGGCTATAAATCAACATTTTATTCAAAAAACAAAACAAATGGATTTTTTAGGCGTTGTTCTTAAACTCGGCTCAAGTTTTCTAACCTCTTCAAAATGATTCCAGGCGTAGACATCTATGTATTCTTGATCTTTCATTCAAAACCTAATCAGCCCTTAAGTGCATGAAAAGAGAATAAAACAATTTAATGATTGATTTATTTGTAATTGAGGTCAAAGTTTCGAAGCCATCTCTACCCTTACGTTTCTTCTGCTGCTCATTCTTTTGGCTAAAGGCTTCACAGTGACCCGGGCAAGGCTTAAGATGGGCACATCCATGAAGATCGGCATCTTCATGACGCTCTACACCATCACATATGTAGTACTCTTTTTTCAGGAACAGTCAGTAAGTGTTTAAGGCGTTAACAATAAGTGTATTGTATTTCCATTTATTAATTTCCTTAAATTTTAATGAAACAACTATTTGCTTAGATGTTTGACCCAGGAGAAGTTCTTTATATCTACGAGAGTCCACTCGGGTACGGTCTAATAGCGTTACGTTTGGTTGGTTGGGGGTGGTTTGTGTACGCCATTGTCTTCACATTGATACATTATCCTCAAAAGTCTTCATTCTTTACGCGTCTGTTCCTAATGTATAGCGTCTGGTGAGTGACTGAGCGCTCAAACGAACCGAAGCTCATTCTTAAAGCTATTCTTTTTTTTGAGTCAATCATTTTGAAGAATTTGTTTTTATTAGACGTTTGAAACTGAGTTCAACTCAATTCAAGTGCTGCTCTTTTTTATTAACGACGAAAGTGTCTGAGAATTTCATGTCTGAAAAGAGTTGTATCGGAGAGTTCATGTCTGGCTTAAAAGGCTGAGCACTCGAATAGCACTGTTCATAGAGAGTAGACTCAAAACTCAAGTTTTTCTTCTTTTTGATTGTGTTCACCAAAACTTCTTATTTTGTTTTTGTTTTTATTCTTCCGTCGGTTCCTGTTTTGTGAGAAGTTATAGTAGGCTTACAATGGAGTGATTGCGGCCTTCAGTCATAGATATGTCTGAGAATTGCATCCAAACTAATATGTATTTCAAATGAAACGCCAACTGGTTTTCCAACTCGTCTTTGATTTTTGTTTTGTTTTTATTTTTTCTTCTTTTGTGACCACTTTTTCTAATTTGGTTTTCCCTTTACTTCGAGTATTCGACGCACTAATATATAAGTATTTTTGTTGCTTTCCTCGCATATGAAGTGCCACAACTCTGCTGTCGACCACTAAAAATACAATTCAAAGTCAGAATTTATAGCAATCAAAAAGAAAAATATAAAAATGTTCAAAAAACAATTGAAGGAATGCTGAAAAGCCCAGCGATCAGCTATTTTATTATGCAGTCATACATACATATATGTGATGACTACTCATATGATGTTCACTAAATTCGTGAGCAGTTTAGAAATGAAATACCATTTCATTAAATCACTTAAACATTAATTTTTTTTTGTATTTCAATACAATTTTTATGGACTCACGTCTGGACTTATTTTTTCACAAATATTTTAATAAACTAAACGATAAGCTTTAGGTAATGTAGAGATAGTCTACAGCACACTAATGATCAAGCTAAACTAGCCTCAAGTCTCCCTTTTAGTTGAATTAATCAAGTTAAAAATCAGTTATATTTAAACGAATGTCTGAAATAATTACTACAAAACTGCAAAAATAACTAAAATGTCTGTTATCTAAAATATTCATATGTTGCTTAGACCACCTTGCTAGTCTACTCCTTTGACAGACTGCAACAAAATGTTGATTATTTAAAGTTTGATTTTGACAATTGTCTAAATGAATGGTTCAATTATTATAGGTTTATATCAGCGCCGGTTGTGATTCTCATATCGACGTTTGTTGTGCCCAAATGGATGAGGGAGAAAATAATAAACGCGGTCGAATTACTCATTGCCATTGAGGCTCATTTTATTTTCTTTGTAAGTCTTATTATTAGACTAAAAGTTATTTCCAATAATTTATTATTATTTTTAACGAAAAACTCGAATCAACTCATATTAAAGTCGATTATTAAATATTTTCTTCGAAAATATCGAAAAATATAATTTTTAAGCGAATTGACACATATTTGGAGTGTTTTCCCACATCTTTGGCAAAAAGCACTCATTCTTTGATAGTTTATAGAAAATATCGAATCTCTCATTAAATTCTTTGAAAAATCCATTCCTTCTTTGAGTTGAATTCCAGTGTTTTCTATACTATTTTGGACTCTCTTTCGCACAGATATTAACGCGACCCTCAGCTGCAAATCGCAACTTTCCATTTCATGTGAGTCTAGCCTTTCATTTATTACAGAATAATAATTGAATTGAATTTTTTGTGTGTTTGTGACACAAATTTTTCATTCGTAGCCTTATTTTTGTGACAAATTTTTACTCTATTCTGAATTTTTTCTCTCTAACAATAGGTCCGAACCACTCAAATAGCAGTAATGGAGAAATCGGGTCATACAGGAGACGGAACTTTAGAACACTTTAATAACTATAAGTACGCTCCGTCTCGACCTCAAACACAACAGTCCCAGCCCATATTCGCCATCACAAGCAACGGCTCACTTAATAACAAGATTAATTCCAATAATAATACAATTATCAGCGAAAATTATTCCATGCATAATTCGAACGGTTACCCAATTAATAGGAACATGTCAACTGATGGTCTGCCTATTGCTGATTGTTGAAACTCATATCAATTTTTCTATTATGGGCTCAAATTTCAAAATTTATTTTTGATGTTATCGTTTGGGATTTCCATCGAAATGTTATCTCATTTTGTTATTTTTATCTCAGGTATAAAATGATCTAAAAGTTAAAAACAGATGCAATTGAGACGAAATCATTTTTAAGTCAAAATGAGTAAACAACATATCAATTCATTACCAATACATATGTAGTCTATGAATATATTTTTATACTTTTAATTAATTTAAAATTAATTATATGAAAATCTCAGGGAATCTCTTTATTTATAAGCGTTAATGAGTTTTAGTATGAAATGTAGTTTCCTTTGTTTAATAGGTAATACATTTTATAAGCGGATGAGTAGGCGATCGATAAAAGCAATAATTTATAATTCGATTTTCAAATAAAAATAGATTTTTATTTTTGTTCGATCAAAGTATAATTAAGTTACATCAACAGTAGTTATCAGGGACATCAATATATAAAAGTCTTCAGAAGTTATATTAATTGTCTCCGGGTTTTGAATACTTGGCAAAAATGAATGCCTCAGTGAATTTTATTTTATGCGGATATGTCGGCTTTTATTAGAAAGTGGTATAAGTCATGCATGACAAAATGTTGCATCTTGGTAAGTATCAAAATGAGCTTCATTAAGTTTGCATCTTGTTAGTTGCGTTACGAAGAGTTCTATTGCAATAAAAGTTATTCAAATGTCATTCTTTAAGAAAATATAATTGAAATTTAATTAGAAAACTGTTCCTTTAAAGAAAAGTTTAATTTTATTTTACTATTTTATATCAATATCTGATTATATCATATGAAAAATATTTCAATATCTAAATAAATTTAAAAAGTTAATAAATGAGTGCATTAAGAGTAAACTTGCTACTTCAGATTCTGTCAGAGTAGGAGCAATTTATTATTTGAGTTAAAGGAATAATTTCTAACACTTGTAAAAAATAAAACTCAAAGAAATAGTTTGAGTGAACTTTAAATCTTTAATTCGTATGTCTGAAGGATTTGCTTCCGGCTTCGTGTCAATACTTGAGCTTAGTATACATTGACGCTTAGTTCACACATAACATAATTATATCATTATACTAAAGGCATTAAAGGTCACCAAATTCATTTTAATAAATGTGAACTTTGTATTGATTTAAATCATTAAAGTTAATTAATCATTTTGTGAGAAAAATGGCGAATCTTTATCTATCGAAGTAAATACTCAACAAATCTTAAGTTTAAACCGAATTCTTAATAAATTTGATATAAAACTAAATCATTGTATAATTTGATGGATGCAAAAGAGAAGACACATATGTTTATATTAGGGGCAAAACATTTGCTGATATCATAACTTATAATTTTACACTATAAAAGTGATTCAACTTGATTATTTATTAACTCATTAGTGACTTTTTATGTTCAAGATTATCTTATCTAGCAACTCATAATTTGAAAATATTAAAATTCAGGTACATACATAGACCAGTTTGACACTGAATCTGCTTAAACTTGCTAAATATTTACGAAAATCATGTGTCAGAATCCTTAGGGAGGAAAGTATGACCAAATTTGAACCTTCTTAAAAGTAGTCAGTAATTCATGATTGGCATGAAACGATCCTGAACTTAAGATAACCGATTACTTGAATTTCAATGTTCTTATGTTCTAAAAAATAAATATAATAATCGAGGGAATGCCACAAATCTGCTGGTACTGTTTCTTATGGATTTGAAGGCATATTTTGAATTTTTTTAAATTATTTATCTTCTCTTATGATCAGTCAGTTATGTTAAATACGTTAATTACATCCTCTTATAAATTAAATATTGATAATGAACAAGAACAAATGTTTACTTCAGATATTGATTAGCTTTTCATAACAAAGTTTAACCGTCTAGATCAGTCAATTTTAAAACAGAATTCTAGATCATCGTCTTGTTAATTTATTTCGTGATCCTTTTCACACATATTCCAAATTATTGTATTTAACAATACATTCAACACAAAAGGTTTAACTGAAAAACTATGAAAACTGATGTGGTTGAAAAAATGCGAATAACCTTAGCTATGATTATGGGTTGACATTGACATTGACACCGAAAGCAACTCTTTATTTAATATTTTGCTTAACGTCTAAACATGTTATGAAAAAACTCGAGTAAAAGGGAATGAACTCTCTTTTTGCTGCAATAATAATAGTTATGTAAAACTTGAATAGAGTTATGTAGACATTGGAAAGGCATAGGCTTTGTATGGAGTGAGAGAAAAGTCAGAAACAACTATGAGAAACAGGTTCTGCAACCCTTTCCTCTCCTCATTTTCTATGGGGAGGCATGTCTTCAAAAGCCAGACTATGCCTAACAAAGCAAAGGACTGTCAGTTGTTTCGTATTCACTCTAACGAAGCGAATTTTCAACACAAGAGAGAGAATTAAGTATTTCTTCGTTACTACTCTTCTCGGCTGACTTTCTCTGGGAGAGGGCATTAAACCATATTCTCGACTGGAATTCAATTCAAACATTTCTGCTTTACTCTCAGGTTTGTATGGTTTGGATGCGCACAAAAAATTAAGGACAGACGGAGTCGACTGTGAGTCCAAAAAATATAGAACAGACTCTTTCGACGCAGACATCAATATAAGAATAAAATACTTTACATGAGTTATGCATTTTTGTAGACAATCACTGCATACATCATTTCTAACATTCAAATGTTTATTTTTGCCTCGAGTATAATGAGAGGGATGTTTTTGCCGATGAATTTTTGTCTCTGATTATGTATAAGGAAAGTTTGAAAATATCTATTATTTTTCAATCGTATGAATGATACCAATTACTTGTTTGAGTCAATGGCCTTAATTTACCCCTTTCTTAATGTCATTAAAGAAATGCCTTTTTTGGTTAAACCTCTTTTAAAGCAAAAGAATAAACAAAATGTATAAAAAAGTTTAAATTTCATTAAGTTTATGGCCTAACCATTAATTTAATATTATTTCTGTTATAAACTCAATGCTGAGACTATTTAATAGACATTCTTTGACATTAAATATATCTAAGAGTAATTTTATTTAGTTATTCACAATTATTTCCTTTATTTCGATTCAATTATATAATAATTTATCAAAAAGAAGTCTCTTTATTATCATGTGAAAGATTTCCAAGATAATTACTGTAAGTTAAAGTCTATCATATTTCAAATTCAATTATTTTGAATAATAAGTATAAAGTTTTTCTATGAATAAAAGATCGAATTTCAGAAAATTATTCAAATCGAGTGTCGATTTTGAGGCTTAATTTAGATTCAGACGAGAAGATTGGAGTTTCAAATGTGAGATAGGTCATTTATGATACAAACCATTTGAATGGAGAGGACCTCTACAAACAAAGGAAGGCCTTTATTATTATATTTGTCAGACCATCTCTAAGAGTGATTCAACTCTAATAATATGCAATAAAGTTATTTGAAAATTGTTTCTATTTTGTGAACACAATTTTGAGCTCAAAACTCGTGCAGACGTTTCACTTGGAGTGCATTGACTACAAGAGACTGGTTTTAAGAGTTTTGCTGGTAAAAAACTGTTTTATATGTCTAGCATTTCCATCGTAATAGTGAGGGTTGGAATACCTTAAACTTTGTGCGAATAAATTGTTGGATGAAATGTCTGGCCGTTTATCGATCGCCTAAACACACATACGTTCGGAAAGGCATAGATTGCTGAGTGCAGTCAATATATACGATAAACATATGAGATATACGAGTAGTGGCTAACACTGATAGCCTTTCCCTCACAAAAATTTTAGTCGACCAATCACATTAGACCATTGCACATAGGGATCTGTCCAACCGAATAATTTAACAAAATGGATCAATTTGGAAATTTTAAAAACTCGGATGAGTTTTCTAACAAAGCGATATTTTTTCTTTTAAAAGATTAATTTAGCTAATCATGCATGTAACTCTTGAGATCAACTGGATAACTGGGTTTTGTCCGTCTGGATTCATATCTAATTTAATGATGTTTTAATTAGGACTTTGTTCAAATTATTCATAAATTAATTTTGAAAATTAAACAATTTATCTATTATTGGACGAGTTTACAGTTAGCTAGGCTGATTAGTGATTAGTGGAACAGCTCTTAAAAGTCGAAAATCTAAACGATCTGACGGCCAATGGCTAGTGAGTAGGCTATATGTCAACAATTACCATAAGAGGGACAGATGCTGAGTCCTAAACTGTTGTGTTGGGGAACAGCCAATGGCAGTAGCATTCGTTTGCGCCCAGCCTCTGGTCTTCCAAAACATATTTGTCGCCATTCAATACGAAATGCATAAAACGAGTGTAAATGAGTGGAAAGCCTCTCAAAAACTCTATTATCTGCTGATAATAATGTGTGCCATAAAAACACAATTAATTTTATTCAACGATTGAAACAAACTTTTTTTCAATTTGAAAAATTAGATAATTATGAAATACTCTAAATATCAACGGTTTGGCAAAGATTATAAACCCTTTACGAGTGATTTTAGCTTGATAATTAATTAGAGTTTAAACGCTTCGTATATTTTTCAAGTACTAAAATGAAAAGCAATTCATTTGATTGAAACTCACGAAAAGATATCATTTGATTCGCTTGGAAATGATTTTTGTTCGCTTCATATGTTATTTGATCGAAAAGTTTGTATAATAATTATATTTAAATCTCGGATCAAATCTTTTCTGAAATACATGTTTGAAAGCGAAAGTTTGAGCCTTAGTTAGAGCTCAACACAATTGTGTCGTAAGAAAGCGGTTGAAAGACCTTTGCTTTGAAAACAAGACAACAGACGGGAATTGAATACAATCTAGAATTTGATAGAAAGGATCTGCAAATGCCGGGCATAAGACCAGTGCGGAAGAATTCAATGTATAATCAAACGAATGAAATATAAAATTTTAATAATAAATAATCTGAGACTTCATATGGAAAAAGGGGAATAAAAAAAGAGAGAAAGCAAAGTGTGAGCCATCATAAGCCTAACCCAACACTCTGTTAGGAGAAGGCTTTCTTTAGCGCAAAAAAAATCGTTTGTACTTTGAGTCGAGTCGTCCTCTAAAGTGAGTCTTCGAAACATACAATAATTCATTTGGTTTCCCTTTTACTCGGAATTGTGTGGACCCTAAATCTCAAACAACCCGTGCTCTGCACTTAAACTAAAATGTGTACTCTTTTTCGATATTATTCAGTAGTTATAAGAATAGGAACCGAACCGTAGCTGAGGTGGAGTTAAACCTTATGGCAAATGTAGGACTGAATAATACTCTTTATATTCACAGCTCTTTATATATAAATTGTTTGTATATATGCCAGTAGTGAAGAAGGAAGAGGAAAGTCTCAAACCTAAAGTGCAGGTGGTCTAACAAATCTATATATAACTATTAGGCAATGGATGGCCCTTTCATTTCCATTCCTCAGTAGTCGGGTTGAGTCGAAGGGCTTTTTTTTGTCAGAACTCACTTCCTCTGAGGGCTGAAGTATAAGAAGAGGCGCTTTCACTACTTCTTCTTTGACTGGTTCTCCGGTCGACTCTTTCAGTGTCGGAACAGAAAACCTTTTTTATTAACTATAATCACAAAAACTAATCTAAGGTCTTGTGCTCTGATATATGACACAAATAAAAACCATTCATTTTATATACGCTTTTTATTATAAGCCTATGTCTACTGAAAGGTTCGGAACTGAAAGTTAAATGACCTAATTTTAAATTTTTTTTATATCAAACAGTATTGGTTTGACACACGAGTGTTCACTCTCTCTGTCCCCACTCTTTTCTCTTCAGAATCTTTGGTTGCGATCGGCCTTATGTTATGTTTGCCATCAATGTGTGCCAACGGCGCCGATAATGCCCTGGAATATAGCACTGAAAGTATAGCACAACACAAGACTCTACTCTTTTTCGAGGCCAACATAACAGCCGATCGCACACTTCATTCGTTTTTATATCAAATTGAATTACCAATGAATTAAAGCATCGAATGAAAGAAGTGGAGTAAAGTTCGTTGGCTTTAGGTTTTTGGTGAACACCGGCTCCAAAACATAACTTTTCATAACAAATATATTTCATTTTTCTCTATTAATCTTACAGTTTGAGTGACTCTAATGGCGGCCTATTCTTCATTATTCTGACTAACTGTGTAACCAATCGATCAATAGTTTGGTTCACTTTTTTTTTATTAATCTTATTTTGCTTATATTCGGAGCAAATAAAGTCATTCCTTTCAATAAATATTGTTTGAGTCGAAAATCAAAACCTAATGTCACATAAAATACACACAAATGTGAAATGATTTTCCATAAAAAGTTTTTAATATCGAATTTATATGAAAAATAAAATAAAATTCAAATAACATTTTGAACACAATTTTAATGTAGAATTCAAATGTGTATTCATATGAAATAGAAATAAATGCATTTTTTTAAAATAAGAAAATCCTTGATCTGCACAAATGTGAGGAATGTCTTCTTTGATATATTTATGGTCAGTTTTCTGCCCTCTGAACAGGTTTTCTACGATTGGTTAACGACATCTAATAGAGGGTTAGTCTAAGAACACTAACCACTGGTCATAGGCTATAAACGAGAAAAGGTCCTCAATGGCACTGCATTTCCAGAGGACCTCAAAGAAATAGGCAAGATAAGACGAAACCAAAGTTTCTCACACGTTAACTATTTGGTAAAATATGCGCATAAAATAGGGAATGAAAGCAACATTTGAGTTATTCAGTGCAAACAACATTCAAATTAACATAGAAAGTAAGACAAGCATAAGTCCAACATTAGGGTAGTAGTCGTGTGACTGACTCATCAAAAATAGATGCCTAAGATAGTGCGCTGGCGAATAGGCATTGGGAGGACAGTCGTTCTAATGGTCCATTAGTAGTGGATGTGTCGATTGCAAAGAAATGCCTACCGATTGGGAAATGCAAATGAGTTTTGTTTGAAATACATTGAAATGAAAAACCAGAAAAAGTTGTGAAAAACAATAACAAAAAATTCAATTGAAATGATGTCAAGAATATGTTGAATACGTGAGCGGAAAGTCACATATTTTCAATCTTTTGAAGGACTGGTATATGAGTTACAGAATTATTCAAGTAATAGGAATGAGTAATAAGTATAGACATAATTCATATGAAAATTTACTTACGATTTGTCAAACGACTGAATCATTGAAGTATTTATGCAAAAGAGGAGATCCGAAAGGCATTCAAATGAATGTGATATCAACGCAACAGTGCTTTAAATTCAAAACAAAAACAAATTTTGTTTTCCAACACTTAGGAGATTAGAATCAAATTTGGATTTAAGACAAACTCAAGACATAAACCAAACACAAACATGAGTTAAATGAGTTCATAAAAATGTTTGCGAACTCAATGATCGCTTTTTTGCCAACATTTTGAACGTTTATATGAATTGCTTAATGAAAATGACTGTTCGAGCGATACATACACTCATCGACAGCCAAATCCAAATTATAATGAAAAAGTGGAACGACTTATGTATGAGTGTCTGTATGTGCGATGGTGTCGATCACCCCTTGCTTTTCCTTTGTATGCCTTTTGCCAATAGCGCCAGTAATCCAGTGGTGACCCCCTTTTGATACCTCTAACTCTTATATAACTGTAAATTTAGAATTCCCTTTGAATTGTATTTCGCCCTAAATTTTATTTCAGAGAAAAGAGAGAGAGAGAGAGAGAGAGAGAGAGAGAGAGAGAGAGAGAGAGAGAGAGAGAGAGAGGCCCAAAAAGGGTTCAAAATACGAGTGTTTTTATATTGGATGACTACTCAGTCTCTCACACTCTCATATTCTTCCCTCCAAGTGTTGGCCCCCTTAGGAATTCAATGATGGGTTGTACACCCGTTATAGATATGAAGTCTGTATGAGTTGCTGAGAAACTGAGAGGCATAGTCACTAAGCAAACTGTGCCCAAAGATGTTTTAGGCATTGGTAGGCAACAGAAAGAACGAGTTCGCAAATAAAAAAAAAGTGTATTTGAAACCATCGGTGATTGTATTGAAGTATAGATCGCTTTTGAGCCACACTTTTCTCATATGTATTACAAATACTGAATAAGTGGTCGAATAGAGTGGCGGGCTTTGCATCGGAGGAATTGATCTCTATGACGACAAACGGTTATCCCTCTCCTGCATCTGAAAAAATTGTATTGAAATTACAGTTTTGGAAATGTATTACATTTTTTCTTACATATAAAATGCAAAATATTTCTATACATATGATAAAAATATGTGATTTGATGCGATACTCCATAGTATGTGACAAAAGTCACTGAAAATGTCGATAAGACTGAGACAGAGATTGTATATAAAACTTAGTATAAGTTAGAGTAGAAGTGAAGGCGAATAATGAGATATCAGTAACCGTTCACTACTTGATATGAATTCACATTAAACACACACCAAATCAAAAGATGAAGAAAAAGCCTCATTTTTTTAGCCAATGATTGTGATTCTTATTATTTGAAAGATTGAGAAGTACTGGCAATCAATGGGAAAGGCATTTGTGAGGCATTCATAAACCAAATGATTATTACATTGATATAGATATCCAATAAATACATGAGTTTATATTAATTACTATATTGAAGATACATTATATGATGTATTATATGAATTATAGAATATTTTTAGTAATTTTGATAAAATTGATGGATTAATCAAAAATATTTATTCACAAAAAATGTTAATAAATTTTGATTTGTCTGATAATGAATTTTGCAAAGAACTAGACATTGGTTCTAATCATTAAAGTTTATAAAAAGCAATTCAATTGCAATTTAATTGAAATAATTAACGAAATTATTTACATTTCAATTATTGTCACTTAAAATTATAGTGTAATTAAACACGAATTAAACAAAACCTCATTGTTTTCAACGTTAAAGGGCTTGAAGTTTGAAAAATCGTTGCAAAAGTTTATCCACTTTTGGAGAACTCCTTTCACATTATGTAAATCAAAAGTAAGAGAAGAGGCACTGGTTCTGAGGGAAGACTCCTTTTCTACGATGGTTTGGTCGGTGATAAGACATCATAAGAACTAAATTAGTGGAAGAGAGCAGACAAATAACAAGCAATTAGTATTTGAATAGCAGCGCATGTGAATTGTGTTCACCATATTTACGCAAAACCTCATTAACGAGCAAATATTTAAACTTTCTAACTTGCTAAAATATTACAATAGCTATAAATTGAATGCAAGTATTAAATGAATACATCTTTTATTTTGAAAATACTATTATTTTATTTAAATTTTTTGCCAAAACTATACGAAAAAAAGTACAAAACTTTGCGGAAACTGTTATTTACGAAATGAAACAGTAATCCAATGCAAAGGCAATTCCTAAGTGGAACTCCTCCTCCCATTTCCAATGAATACTGTTTTCCTTCAGAAATGCATTGGCAATACTCTATCAAATATTAAATGATAGGTTTCGGAAAGCTTTTTCAAAAATGTAACAAAGGACCAGGCTAAGATAAACGAAAATTTAACCCCTCTTTGCTACGAAAAAAACTGCCCAAGTTTCCTGGAAAAATAGGCTTATTATAGAAATATGTTAGCATACAAACGGTAGTAGCTATGGATGATTCACAGCAAACGGTTTTACAAAATATCTATCATTTTATTCATGAAATTGTAATAAATTTAGTGATGACTTGTGTTTGAAATGACATTAAATTTATGAACCATTAAAATCATTGGAATATTTGACAAAACTCTACCATTTTCTCAAATATGTCTACCGTTTGCCTACACTTATGAAAGAGTATACTCTTTCACCATAAGATTTCAATGTCAAGGACAGGACATAGAACAGACATACATGTCTACCCTTCCCATCAGAAGGCGTTTGGACACCAATGCATTGGATTTGTGGAAGATTGCAATGAAATACAAAATGGAATTTGGTTTGAAATTCAAGGCATTTAATCGGATACTGAATACCATTATAACAAATATAAACAAACAGTAATACAAATCATATTATAATTGAAAACAAGAATCACATAAATTAATAAAAGTTATAAAAACATTTAAAAAAGGATAGTATGAAAGAAATGGTTGGTGAGAAACAAAATGAGCGAACAAATAGGACAAAATTGAACCAGCTAATGACTTAACTCATATCGAATTAAATGGTTTTCAACAAATCATACGACGATTAAAATGGATAAAACAAATACAAAAATAGTTTTTATTTATTTATTAAAATAGTAATAAATTTGTTAACAAAAGACATATCATTAAAGAGAAATTGAATTTCATTTAAAATCTCTTTTAGTTTGAAAATTCAATTTTCAATTCAATGCAAATGATTGCATGCTTTTAGTCAGTGATAACCTTTAATGTAGAGACAAATGGATTTAGACTTACATTTCTCAATGATTTATAATTTTTAGAAATTAATTATTAGTTTTGATTTGATTTTATTTATAAATTCGATCAGTAATTAAGTCATTAGCCGGTGATAACCTTTAAACTTTCACCCGAGATCAAAACTTGTTGATGATCTCAAACACATAAACCAACAAGTTTGAGTCTCAGGGATAGGTTAAAGGCCAGACCCATCATTGCACAGGTCGTGACCACACAGTATTACAAATTGATTAAAATTATAATTAAATACTAATTGAGTGCAAAACTCATACCAATTGTATTCAATACTATATTCAATCACTGTTTGATTCCGGACTTCACTTGAGTTAAGAACTCTTTTAGTTCACATTTGAAAGTAGTGTTGTCTTATGAATACGTGTTCTTAAAACTCAGAATTCAATTCACATTCAAAATCAAAAACACTTTTTTTTATTAAACATTTGTTTCTGTCACTCCTTTGGTAATGAGACTCAGATTGAACTTGCAACTATTCAACATATTATTTCAATGATTGTGGTTCACATCGAAAATAATTCGATTCATTATTTGAATTACAGCCAAAAATGTGAATAAATTACTCGCGAGTCATATGAGAGTCACATAAGAATTATAATATTTTCTTCAATTATTACACAAATCTTATGAATACATTTTGTTTTACTTATAATACATATGTTTCTATCAGTTAATCAGATTAGTGATCGTCAACTTGCAACAATTGTGATGCCTTTACAGCATAACCAATAAATGGCTGACAATCTTTTCAATAGACATCACTTTTGAGACATTGATTCTCACCGAATACCTGTCGGAATGGGTTCAATGTCAACACATTTAGTACAAAATTAGATAATGAGAATGCAATTCAATCGATACCCGTTTTTGTGATTTGGATGACGATATCAATTGTAAACCATTAGAATTGAGTGACAATTAAATATTTAATGCATTTTTCATTATTTGTGATATTTTATAACTGGTTGAGAACTCAGGCAAAGGACAGGGAAAGCTAGCAAGTTGTACAGTTCACCCTGATGTAGTTCTGACAACTATACAACCTACTACCTCAACATGTCCTCCCCATTATGCCATTATAAACACAATTATTATCATATGATTTTTGCACAGAATCAACAAATTTTATAACAATTTTGACGAATATTTCAAATATTTGACACCATTTCAAACATTACTTGCGTTGGAATCCATTGACAATCAGTTATATAACACAAGAGTATAGAAAAACGTTTCCAAAAAATGTTTACATTTTTTTCGGCGTTCAATTCAGAAACAAATAGAAATATAAAGACATTATATATAATCACCGCATATATCATGCATTCAATTATTCTGACTCTTAATATGAATACAAAATATATGAAGATCTGGAAGTAGTAGTGAAGTGAAGAATAGATGCGTTTTGGCCATAAATGAAGAGAATTAAGAGACAAATTGATTGTTAAGTAAATGGAAGTGAGACTAAAACCGAACTACAATTGTCTTAATAACTGCTTAGACCCATAGCTGCGAACCTGTGGTTTGCGAACACAACACAAGTTCGGATCTACGGGTTTAGGCAGTCGGCCGACACCACCACCACTACCCTCGGACGCCACCACAAACAACCAGAACAGAGACAAGAGGACACTACCAAAAAGAGCCGGTACTCTCACTCTCAACCATACTCTCAGACTCTCCTAACAAACCCTAACACTACTGAAAACAGACTAAGAGCCCAAAACGAGAGACTAGTCTGAAGTTCAGAGCTCTGAACGCCAACTGTTTAGAAACGCATCTGACAGACAGACAGCGCTCTCAATACCAGTTCCCTTACATCAGAGACTTGCATAACTCGTATTCAGGGTTAGAACAGTTCACGCAAATCAGTTGCGGCTCTTTTTGTAGTGTCGCACAGGTCTCGGAGATGGCATTACGTTATTCGACGACAACCACTCGGAACAGTAGACCAGAATTGAGTGTGACTTTCGCCACAACAACAGTACACACCTCTGACGTAATCACTAATAATTATTGTCTGCAATGCTCTCCACATAAATACAGTTCAGCACAAAGTCTGATGATATGCAACACTTTAGGCTCAGTCTCAGCCCAAACATACTTTTTATACTCAAAACATTTACTCAATTTATAGCAAAATAATTTCATAATTAACTTAAGACTAATATTTTTGAATTTACTCACAGACTGTGGACAGTATTAAAGGCGTCCCTTCAATACCTTTCGATACTTTGCTCGAAGCATATAATTGGTTTGCAATGATTAATATTAGAAAATGAGCATGGTACTTACAATGCATAAAGTGGTTGAGGACTTGTTTCGAAGGGTAATAATCTCTACGGAAGGGATGTTTTACTCACTCTTAGGACAGAAGTGTTGAATATATAATTGGAGAACAAAATGTGTTTTAAATCGATTGTCGTTTGGAGAGAGTGTTGAGAATCAGCGACAAAACTGTAGTTAGGAATAAACAGAAACAGTTATATACGGATTGTATTGATTTTGGTCGAGTCGGTGGCACTTTTGCACATAAAAGACATTTACTCGAAGTCAGTGTTTCTCTTAGACGTGAGTCTTAGAGCTGACGAGCAGTAAGTTTTCCGCATTTTTCAGGTTTGTTGGCTTTCACTTCTCTGTATATATCGCTCTGATGTCTGCACAGCACATACACACAACTACACAGAGCAGCCTATCCTCTTCTCTGTAGTGAATTTGCTTTTAATGTCTGGTACACTAAATAATTTCCAGACGCATTATACAATTTGTGTCAAAGTTAAGGTATTAAGGGTTGAATGAACTATCATTTTATATATGAGTTTCATTGAATGCATTGCATTAGAAATTGTTTTAGCGAATCGGCTCAAGAGTTAAATCAGTCCTAAATTGACGTATAGTCTAGACGTTTGTCCTCATTTCCCACTCGAAACCTTTTAACCCACAAAAAATTATTAACAAAACATTACTTTATAATAATAAGAGTATTACACTATTTTTTACTTTCACTTCCGTTTTCGATACCCTTTCCAATGCATTCCCAATACATACTCAATACTAGTAATCAAAAAGCCTACAAATCAGTGAATGAGTAGGAAATTTGTCAGATCTCACAATTAATTAAACTTTTACTACTCTTTTGTATTTTTTGTGCTAGAACTTTCCTCTGATTACTAATGAATTGTGTTATGCAATGAGTTGTAATGTGATTGTGTTTTGGTTGAGTCAATTGATTTATTCAAATTAATGATCAAATTCTTTACATTCTCTTTGACTCAAATAATATTTTATTTCGATTCCGAGTAATAAATATTTGATTCAAAGGCTTAATGTGATTGACTTCATATCTCTTCCCTCACTATTCCTATGACTACTCTATCAGACAAATGTAGTCAATAAACATAAGCAGAGCAGTGCCTCCTCATCATGCTACTTTTGCACCTTGATCACAAGGGGGCCAAAGGGTCAAATTAGACAAATTTGCAAAATCATCAAATTTCTTCGGAAAAATGAAAGGTAGCCTAGACAACTCCTGAAATATTAAACTTCAAGGTTTAAAATGATTAATCAAATTGAATGAAACTTTAGACCCATTTATATGAAAATCATTGGGAAAAAAACGAAAAAAATATTCAAATAATGAGTGAAAACTGATACAAAAATGGTTTTAACAAGCTGATTCCAGTAAAATCACCTATTAAAGAATTTAACATGCCATTAAGCGTTGTTTTCCCCAAGACTCGACCTGGTTACCTCTACACTTTTATAATGAGTGAAATTACCAGACTATTGCGACGTTAAATGAGCGACATTTTGGTCTCTATATCGTATTATAAAGTGAGACATTTGATAATTGATGTAACGATACCAAGATAATACATTAATGCATTCAGTTGACGAGGTAAGCACTTGCAATCAATTTTCAAACTTGATCAATTCAAACATATTTTGATTGAATGTATGTAAAAAGGCGATTGACATCTCTTGAGATGACAGAAAACAAACACTAAAGGATGAGTTGATGGCAGACATAAAAAACAAAAATTATTAATCGATTAGAAGATCAGTAAAAGTAATGTAAATACAAACACATCAGTAAATAAAACTAATATATTAGACATAACTCAGACATGTCTTTGGAACGAAAAGAGAGCGAAAAATCAATTTCTGAACGCTATGGACAACAGTTTGAGAGGAAAGCATATGTTTATTGCGAAGAAGAAAAGTTAACATCAAATTGGTTTGAAATTTAAAAATAGGGCCTAAATAGCAAAAGAAGTGGTGGATGTGCTGCACATACAGTCAACTAATCGCTTATTCTTATGACAGTCACAACAATTGACAAACAAATTCTGAGCTAAGGTCTGAAACCAATGCATAAACACTACAGAGAAGTGTTTGTCTGTTACTTTGTGAGCGAACACTGAGTCAGTGCTCAATACAGATACCAATCGATCATAAGTGGTATTCGCGATTAGTTGACATCTATGCCGAACTCACCCGAACCAAGAATATAGTCAAGTCGTTGGCCTCACAGCCATCTCTTCGATCACTCGTCGGAGTTCTTAAGTCTGTCCCACAGTATTCACAATCGATACAGAAGTAAACGAATTCATGACTAAACTCATATGAATGTCAAATAAAATTTCTATTATTTTCACATCTTTTTAAACATCTCTTATATAAGTTCCGGCATTTCTTATATGAGCGAAGAAAAGCGTATATTCCTAACTGAATGACCCAATTCGAGGACATCTGCCAAATGCCAATTCATAGGCATAGAGTGAGCACAGCCTAAACCAACCGCTCAGTGGCTGTCTCTCATTCTCTGATCCAGTGCTCACTGTTCTCCTGTTGTAATTATATTCAGTGCTCTATTATCTTATATTCCATTTGTTCCACACCTGGAATATCGGAGAAATTATTTTTTTATAATTCAAAAATTTCCCCAAACTTAGCGAACAAAAGCTTTTATCTGTCTGTCGACCAAAACTTGATTTTCATTCTCATTTAAAATTGAATCTTGCAAACTACAACTTGTAATTCTAGTCTAGACGTGAAATAATTTCAATTTTTTCACATTTTATTCCTATTAATCATTAAATTATTTTAATCCTTTGACCGACAGATTAATTGACTGCAAACTAAAGGGTAACGACTGGTTATATAAGAGCCAATATTTTTCAAAATTGTGTTCAGAGCGTAACGTCTGATCTGGTATTTGATCTGATAATCTATTTGACAAAATTTCTATGCTTTACATTTTGTCAAATAAATAGTAGTCTAAGCATAACATAACATAAGTTATATGACATAAGTTATAGTATCATGATATCTTTGATCTTTATTTTCAAAGAGTAGACATCAATTAGAGATGTGATCGGACTAACAGAGCAAAGTGTCTCTTTGATAAGCAGCCAGGAAATCCATTGGCATTGGAGCACCAATTTATGCTCATCGACCTTTTATCACATTCGGTGCAAATAATTAATTGAATTTCAAGTAATTAATGGAAAATAATTCATTAGGAAAATTGCCAGGTCATCATAATGATTGTTTGTCAATAATAAATGAAATGAACTAGAGTTCAGACTATGCACAGGGAAATTGAAAATTGGTCGTCATGGGATTTAAACAAATATAAACATTACGTAAGTTCAAACAAATAATCCATTGAAGACGTTTATCGAAATATGTCAGAGACTCGTCTAGTATTCGATCAGATAATCCGTTGACAGAACTTCTTGTGGTATTCAATTGTGATAACCGTTTTGTTAGAATATTTGTGCGACACTTATTGTATCGAATGATCACTACTTTCATAGGAGTAGACCTGAGTTAAAGATGGGCCAACACAGCTAAGTGTGTGCTATCGTGGGAAAGTCAGCGAATTCAGTGCCCGTTTAAGCGCCCGTTACGCCATTCAAAATCATATGCAGTTCTCTCTCTTCTAATAATAGATATGTTTAGTAATACCCAAAACAGTAAAAAATGCTGTTTCGGAATCTCTCTTACATAACATAAAACTTGGTCTCTCTCTCTCTCTCTCTCTCTCTCTCTCTCTCTCTCTCTCTCTCTCTCAAAGTCTGAGTGTTTTGTTAAACGATTTTCTGGTCTTATGAAATGCAATAAAAAAATTCAAATAATGTTAGGATAAGTGAGAAAACGAAACCAGAAGAAATTTAACAATTACTGACTGACAATGATTTTGACTGTAGTGGTGAGTTAGAAATCGCAGAACAAATTCGTTCCACAATTACTGAACAAAGTTCACCAGAATTTTCATCCATTGCTTTGGAAACGGACTGAATATAAGTAGAAAATGAAGAGATTTTCTCAGAAAAATAGCGATGAAGTGAAACATCTGTTAATTATAAAGCATTTTATATGAAATATAATGTTTGTTAGGAAATAAATGATCGATATTTCAGACAATTCTTATAATAAAGACTTTTAACATCAAATCAGAAGTGCGATGAAAATGCACTTCATTTGAGTTTAAGAATTTCTATGGGTTTTTGATTTATTAAATTCTAAAAATAATTATATGACATAAATGTGATGTAAATAAATGTAAACTATTTATAGAAACAAATATTATGCAACAAATGTTTGAAATTTCTTTGCTTAAAGAAACATGTACTTGGCAAATGTTTTGCTTCTATTGATGAAAAAAAATACTGATCGAAAATAATGGATCGATATTTGTCTCCACAATTGTATGAAAGAGTTCGTCGAACTCAATATCTTGGAGATCAGCAAAAATAGAGAAAATACAAAAATATGTATTCAATTCAAGTAATTCTTTAACAAATTCTATTATGGAATATAAAAAAGTGTTGAAAACATTTAATTGAATTAGTTTTGAAATGAGATGTTTTTAAACATTAAAATATTGATCAGAATTTCTCGCATTTTTTATGTGGTTCTATTGTAGAGCACAGACAGACAGAGTGAGGATGTGCTGCAAATCAAATCCATAGACAGTAAGCCAGACCACTTTGTTTGAATATTTAGTTAGTCAAAAATATAAAGGAGAGTTTACACGTCTCTCTCTCTCTCTCTCTCTCTCTCTCTCTCTCTCTCTCTCTCTCTCTCTCTCTAACAGCACATTCATGATGTGGTTTAAATGGTTGTGCTATTCAGACGAATACCTAGTCTTGTTGCACACGAGTTTTCTAACAATAGATTTGGCCATAAAAGTGAAGGTCAGAACATAAGACCCAAAATGTTTGCCCAAAAAATTTATCGACCATTTCATTGAATACAAAATTATATTCAATTTGAAAATTTAATCAAAGAATTGTTGAAAAATAATTTATTTTAACTGAGATTTTGGGATTTCTCTCCAAATTCGAAAATGAAGTGAAAATTGTTTCTGACATTTATTGCAAATATATTTCACAGTTTATATTCAAACTAAATCCTCGTTTTGTTCTTTTCTAAAGTCCAAGTTTACATTTTTCTTTTCATTTCTTGAGCCCTATTTGGTCTGATGTCTAACACAAACCTTAAGATAACAAATCGATAAAAACATGAAAAATCTAATAAAATTCAATCGAATGCTTTCAAAAAATTCAAATCACTCTTATATTTTGTGAATAAATTAACCGATGAGAGAGAGAGAGAGAGAGAGAGAGAGAGAGAGAGAGAGAGAGAGAGAGTCATTGATGTATCGAATCTATGGGTTAAAGAAGAAGCTCTGAATACGAGGTAATCATTAATCAAAATATGAGTGCTATCATTGAAACTGAGGGAAAAGTGTGGAACCTTTTATGCAAAGATCTCCAAAACTGAATTCTGGTTCACATATAAGGGCCGGACAACAAGTGTGAGCTCTCATCCGTTGAGAGCAGGCATTCAGAAGTTTTCAGTCAAAAAATTTGCAAATAATAACAATAAACAGAATAACAATACGATTGCTTTCGTATCACAAGAATATAATAAAAGGAGAGTCGGCTAATCATTTATATGCTGTCCCTTTTTATGACAACAATTTTTTTAACCACATATTTGAAGTCATGCGCGACATATAGTCTGGTATTAAAGTCAAATATATTATGAAAGGACAAGACTGGGAGGAGAGGATCACATCATCGTAGACGAGACCCATGATATCAGTCAGTGTCTGCACAAACACTTCACATGAATTGATGACCTCTTAGAGTCTGAAAACAATTTTTATCGTTTTTATCGTCACTTTTCTAATTAATAAAAACTTATTTTCAATCAACTCATGTAATCATAGCTTTAATGCTCTGTTTTCCACTTAATATTTATTTTGGTTCTTAGTAATCGCATCACATGTTTAAACAATTATCTCATCTCATGATTATTCTAAGTAGAGCTCTAAGTCGAGAAATCGTGAGGTCTAATCCGATCCGAAATTTATCATGGAATCCGAATCCGATCCTAAAATCCGGGAGTTTCAACATAATCAAATTAACATAATCAATCAGTGAAATTATTTCTCGGTTTTCCAACAAACATTTTGATTCACTTTTATATTGATATTATGTTTGATTCAAACAATAAGTCTAAAGCAATAGGAGGTTGGACTCAAATTTCAGTCTGTTTTGCAATTCATTAGACACCTTTTGAGTTTCGGATTTTGTGTAAAAATCCGACCCGAGTCGATCCGACTTAGAGCTTTAATTCTGAGCGCTATTACATTCAATAAATAGGAAATAAGAGTTCAAAACAGTTATAAATTTTGTCTGAAAAATATACTTTAATTCTCGAATAACACTTTGATTTTCAAAACCAAAGGGAATGTAATATAAAAGTTGATTAATTTGATCGCTAACCGAACAATTAATGAGAACTCAGAATAACTGAGTTAATGAAATCCAAACAATATATTGGTTTCAATGACATAATCGATGCCTACATTGAATTTTTTGTTAGTCTCAAAAAACCAGACACAACACAACATAACACAACTCTCGTATCAATTATTTATTTATTTAATGTTTTTCTGTTTAAATTTTTATTGACAGAGGATTTAAAAGACTTCGATCCTTTATTCCATGCAAGGCATACAAAATGTGTATTGAGATCAAATTATCCATTACAGTCTAGCCTCTGTGTTGCCAATCTTTGTTATATTTCTATCAGGGATGCCCAAAAGGGGGGTCGATCTCTTACCCCTCTAGAGTCGAAAAATTGTCACTCAAATCCGAATTTTGACAATTTTTGCCAAAGTTTAACATTACAGGTATGCCCCCTAGAAATTTTCCACGAAGCTAGACCCCCTAGAGCCATAGACCTTGGGCATCCCTGATTTCTCTGTTGTGCATAACTTTTACTAGATTTATTAGAACAACCATAGCACTAATATTAAAAATATTCCACTTGTAAACGTAAACCTTCCTTTTGTTGGGTAAATGTGAAGAAAATGGTTTAGATTTCTCTCTGATAAACACTTTTATAAAATTCAAAACTCAAATAGATTAAATATTAGTTGCTAAAAATAATTTGTAAATGAGTAAAACTAAAGTTACTTATCCAACCTCTGTATTAAATTTACATAAGAATTTACATGATTATCCCTGTTGTGAATTGTCCCTGTTGTTAGGTAATTCTAGTTGAAAATATTGCTACACAAGTGGGAGGTTCGACTGTACCATTGTTCAGAATGGAAGGTATTAATCGAATCTAGGAGAGTTGTGCAATGCATTTTGAGGAAAGGATATTTTGTGCATTAAGGTCAATGGAAACATATATTGTAATGATTTTGACCGAAATATTTATCTAAGTCATCGCCAGACATAGAAAGTGTGGTCATTAACTTTATTGCTTATTTATAGATGAATTCATGAATTCAAAAGAATGATACTCAGTTTCAACGAAATTTATTCATGCAAATAATTTCTTTTTTAATATGATAATCTATAAAAATGTTGAAATTTTGAACCTTTTCTAACGAATTGATCCTAATATTGAAATTGAATTTATACCGAAATTCAATCAATTCTTTTGTGTTATTCAGTCTATTGACAGAAAAGTGAAGAATAAAATATAATTTTGGGAAAAGAATAAATCAAATAATTCAAATCCAATCAAAAGAGGCGAGAATTGATAGGAGAAGACTAGACATTAAGTAGACAGGTTAAATAGGAAAAAATTATCAATGCTAATAAAATGCAAATCATTTATACTAACATTCAAGACATTCAAAAAGTTATGATTGAAAACAGAATTATCTCAAATAAATAACTAAATTTATAGTTGTGTTTAAGAATGTGAGCAGGTACAGGTGTACAGGTGTCTACTCCTAGTCAGACTTAAATGAGTAAATAACATTTTTTATTCTGCAAAACTCAAATTGTGAGACGACTGGTCTAACTCTAAATACGTTACATAAGCATCGCATTAGTGTTAGACATGCACTTCATATCAAAGTAAAGCCCAGACACAGCAATTGATCTGATCTGAACAGAACGAGTGCTGCACAGCTATGTGCGATCAGACAGCAATACAGACACAGACTGTAATAATAATAATAATAATAATATTATGAAAGGCCACCGAATTCTACGTCTGAAAAAGAATATCACAGAATATTCTGTGTCTGAAAAAGTATAGCATTGCTTTAATACAATTGGGAATTAGTCTGGAATGGATGCCTAGGGCTCATTTCTCACATACTTGTTATCTTCTGCACCACTTTAAAGATTATGAGAATTTATTCATCTAATTGTGAATATCAGTGGCAGAATTTAATCAAGAACAATCATAAATATTACAAATGTTAACACCAATAATATACTCCTCGACTGTGACTAAAATATAATTATAAAAGACCAAAAACAGTTGAAACCCGATTGCGTGCACTTAACTCGGAAATGGATTATAATTATAATGCGATAATAATTCATATAATTATTTGATAAAATACAAAATAAAATCTCTAATAAATTGATTGTAAAAGAAATCAGATTTGAAGTAACTCTTTGAGTACTCACCCCTTTGGCCACAGTTTAGTGAATGATCTGAGAAATCAATGCATAAAATATCAATAATTGACTAAAATCATATGTTTTGAGAGCAAAGCAATTGTCAAAAATGATAGCTCAAGGATTTCTATAGACTTGCGATACCAGACAGACGTATATAGCAGTGACAGAATCAGAGCACTGGTGGCAGTGGTTTACCATCAAAATTCAAAACATCATTAGTAGAAAAAGTTTATCGGAAACTAATTAATCGAATCGAGAGGTTATTTAACCGCCGATTATATCCATTTTTATAAATATTTAAATCAGAGTCAAAAAAATGGTTTGGCGTTTGTTTTATTATTTATTTATTTACTAACAGACAGCGCCGACACTGACTTGTGCTGAGCCATCGAATGCCAGCCAGGAGTTCGGTCAGTTGTCTAGACGTACAAAAAGAAGAAGAATTGGAGTGCGATCGAAACGGCGCAGGACTCGCACCAAATCATTAGAGAATATCCACAGAATCCATATGTTCTTCTGCATAACCTTCCGAAGAGCGCTCACTTATTCTGTAACTGTGTCTGAATGCGAGTCGTCTGACTATGTTTATGGAGAACTATATATAAAATAATGTCATATTCTGTGTTCACAAAAAAACGATTGGCAGCCAGAGAGGTCGAGACATTGTATGCCAACGCGATGTCGGCTTCACTTCAGGTCAATACTCTCGACTCGATATACCGTCTGAACAGTAGTGCAAATCATTGCGCATTCGTTTGACTACCGATTCCTACTCATTGGTGTCTACTTCTCTCTAACATATGTATTATGAGACATATTCTCCAGGGTTTAGCAAATTTTCCTTTAATTCGATAAATAGGGATATTCTTGAATTTTGTTCGAAACTGATTGATTATCTCTGCTTTCGTGAGCAAAAGCACAGGTATTTGAGGCTTTCCTTAGCACAAACTCAACTAAAGCTTGTCGTGCGATCTATTAGTTCTTAAACTAATTCTTTCCTCAAACTCTCGACAATTATTTTGAATGAAAAAATATTTTTTGTTTTATTACAAATTGTAATTCAATATAATTAACAATAAATTAAAAATAAATAGAAATTAATTTATGGAAAATATATTAAATGTTTAATAGTCTAAGGGGTTGTTCGGCACCTGTTTTCGCGCTAAGTATATAAAACCTATTGAGGACAGAGCGCTCACTAAGAATAAGAGATCGAACCATCGGTGATAGAAATTGAACTGCAGATCTCCCAACACCTGAGTGATGATAGACCTGTACTCTAATGGCATATTCATGCGGATGAGCACAACTGAAGACACGAAATACATTCCCATAATCTGAGCCAACGCTAACACTATTATATTCGATGACTTCGACGATGAAATCGCATAAAAGAACTGTTAAAATATAAGTTCATTACAATTAAATTAAAAGCAAATCAAACGAAAAATTTGTATAGAAAACAAGCAGTAAGTTTAGGCTATTTTAAAGGTTCAGGTAAGATGAAGAAGCAATTGAGCATGCTTATTTTAATTTAAACAAGGTTTGGATCAAAGCAATAGACACTACATCTATAGCCAAAAGTAATTTGCTTCTCCCAATTCACCCAAGAATATGCCCAAATCCTCATGGGGGGGGGCGGGTGG
>JAQGCS010000167.1:0-31624 GCA_034702105.1 Fuscozetes fuscipes
GGTTTTTGAAAATTTTTCTAGGGGGGGGGGTCTAGGGGGTAGTTTTTTTTAATTTCCCGCCAAAAAACCGAAAAAATCACTTTTTATTTGAGACAAACAAAAAAATAGAACATTTTATTTAATTAAAACAGATTTAAGTCATTTGTATTACAAATAAAACGATTAAAACATTTATCATTTGATAGGAAGTGTAAAATTGGGTAAAATATTGTATAAATAATAGACAATTGTAGTTAAAATGTTTAAACTTTAAACCATTAAATTTAATGCATTGAAACAGTTTTATCAAATAAACGCAATTCAGTGACGCCTTTTGTAAAATGATTTGCCTTTAATGACCAGATTAGAGGGCAGACCATTCGCTCCGGCAATCCTTTCGATACTAAAGTTGTTTTCAATTCCTTCGATATAATACTTGAAATAAGTTTTTGGATTTCTGTACGCCTTTCGGATGAGAGCCCTGACAGCGATGTCTGAGATTCCGATGTCGTTATGGATTTCGAAGAAGTGTATGCGTTGGCAGCCATTGATAACAGACAATACCCCCGAATCTGTGATCCTTTTGAGGTCATTCTTAGAGTCTCTATCAATGATAAGACTCTCCAGTCGTCTGAGTTTAGCGATCGATAGCATCGAATTGTCTGTAATTTCTTCTTTGGTTTTGATCTTCAGATCTCTCAGTTTTGGAATCAGATATTGGATGCCATCAAAGAAATTGTCATCAATTAGATCGCATTTAATGTCCAAATGAGTCAATTGTTTGCAATTCTTCAAAACAATTGCGTCTAAATTTCCCGATTTTGTGGGTGGGGTCGACCGCAGCCGATAGGACAGCTTTTTAAGGGAAGTGAAAGTTTGGAAAGACTCGAAACAGTGTTTGGCGTCAAAAGTGTTAACAAATTCCACTCTTAGAGAAAAATTTTTCAACTTTTTACAGTTGAGACCAATATCTTCGAAACATTTGGCGATACGTCTGTCATATGACTCGAAGTCGACAAACATTATGTGCAGAACTTTCAGTTCCTTTAGTTTCGATAAACAGCTGAAGACATCAATTGTGTGCTGAATATTATTCAAATTAAAGCCTAGAATCAAATGAGTCAGAGTTGGGTTATATTTGACGAATGACTGAAATTGTCGTTTGTCTCGAATATCAGATGACTTGAATTTCCGTAGATTTTTGACTACAATTTCATTACCTTCGAAGAGATAATCGAAATTAATATTAACGAGTGATTTGAGATTAGGACAGTGTTTGAGGAGATTATGGCTCTCGAATGGCATTTCAGACACATCGCCGCCAAATTCAATACTTTTCAACTGATTTCCAAACTTCTCTCCGAACTGCCGAACGAGTTGTGACCGACAATCGGTCAGTTCAAAGGTAAATGACTGGACACGAGTGCAGTATTCAACAATAGTTTCCAAGATTTTGTTCTTATCGGCGATTGACGTATATTTGCCGAAGTGTAAGGAATTGGTGTTCGGGAATATCTGTAACAAACGATCGAATTCCTTGATGTCTACTGGAACCAATCTCTGGAGCAGTTCGTCCGCCGAATGCAAAGCTAAGAGAATACCTGTTCTCCGGTCGACAATAGTCTTGCCTTTTATCAAATTGTTCCTATCGTTAGACAAGTCGTGATCTACTTTAAGGACCCGCTGTCGAAGCCATACGTTATAAAGACATTGTCTGAATTGTCGCGAAACACCTCTCAATCGAATTTTGTCTTCAATGGGCAAAAACACGAGAATATCTTCACACAAGTCGTCATAAATCCTATTCTCAAAGCAATCATTTGTGGAATAATCGATGGCTTTGATGTCTGTCTTCTCATTTGATTCCATTTTCATCACATCCACTAAAAACCATTTTATGAGTGAATTTGTGAACATTAATGAAAATAAATAATGAATTGAGTATCAAATGAATACAATTTAAATACAATTAAATAACATCTGTTTGAGTCTTATCTCTAATGAATGTGACCTCAAAAGTGATGTCAGTTTCAGAGAAGTTGTGTTCAATCCATTCAACAGATGTCGAGACTATTGATTACAGAATATTCTGTGATTTTAAGTTATTCTCAACTAGTATTTAAATAAAATTGACAAGGTATTATATGCTAGAATTATTGCTCGATAAAAAAATAAAATAAACCACATCAATATAATCAGGGATGGCCAAGAGGGGGTTGCTCGCTAACCCCCTAGAGTCAAAAAATTAGGCAAAATCCCCCTAGAATTTTTCGAAAATTTAACATTACAGGTATACCTGGGGAATGTGATTTTTTGTGACAAAATTATGATTAACACATAGCTATTTCAACAGAATTTTGTTAAAATAAACAATTCCTTGAGATCAAAGTATGCTAGATATCATTCGTCCCCAATAATTTATAATTTAAAATGTAGTAAACATTGCACGATCAATTTTCTTATTTATTGAATTTCAAAATTAAATTAACACTTTAACTGCAAATCAAAATTCTTTCCAATTTTCAAATATTTAATTGATCTGAATATAGAGATGTCACTCAAAGGATCAGTTGTGCTCTTTTCTACAATGAATCTGATGGCTACAACTTCTTTATCATTCGCTGGCTTTCAAGGCATCAGACAATTGCTAAGTTATGGCGACTGTCGAGAAGTCTGTTCGTACGCTCGAATCGCATTCAGAGCCAATGGTCTGACCGATGAACTGCTTTTAGTTATTGTTCTAGTTCTATCAATAGTTCATATGATCGGAGGACTGTCGGCCATCAATATGTCATACAGTGGACTAATGATCTTCATCTCCGCATATGTTCTTCGGTTTCTTATTCTAATAATGGACAGCGCCATCAAAGCAGTGGTTGACTCTCAAGATTGGAAACAACTCTTGCTTTTGGTTGACAGCAGACAAACAAAGATTGCGAATGACTTCCGTCTCTGCGTTACAGTCATTCAATTGTGTCTTCTCTTTTGGTCGATCGCACTAATGGTTAGTTTTAGAGATATGGCACACAATCGAATCAAACAAAGAAGTCTTCGTATGGTTTTAGAATCTTGGCTTTTGAACGAAAAGCACAGAAGTCTTGGCTGAACATACATTGTTTTGTACTTGTTATTTTGAATTGAGTTTCAAATAAATTCATTGAATCACTAGAAAAATGTTCAGAACTATTATTTTAAGTATTAGAATTCTTAGAATTGATTCTGTAAATGACCTTTGATGGATGTGAATGCTTTACTGAATGTCAATAAATGTGCAATTTATTCTTGTAATTATGGAATTTAAGTAAAAGTTGAAGAACAGTGTGACTCAAGTTTTTCTTCACAAAAATGTTAACTTTTGGCCACTCATTAAAAACATTTGAAACTATCGATTAATTTCGACACAAACTCAATTATGTTAAATAAAAATGTTAACATTATAGTAATAATAAGCAATTCGGTAATAAAGTGTTTCAATCAGTAGAATCCCACATTTGAAAGTTGGTCACAATTTGGAGGAATTAAATGAATCATGGTAAACATTTTAATTATACATCCAGACATTTATTATTTAATTTCAGTGAAATTTTATTGAAAATTCCATTATTTTTAATTTTTAGTGATTTGTATCGATTTAATGTTAAAACAAATTATTTATCGCATTATTATAAGCCTTTCGTTACTTAATAAGTAATTCTTAAGATTTCATAGATGACCAAACTTATAAACAGTGCTTTGTTTATATGTTTGTTTATCTTTGAGTACTACTTGTTTTGACCACTTGTCCTCATTAACAGCGTTTGGGAATCGGGAGGCTTCCAAACAAAAGCCAGAGTTTTTCTTTAGCGATAATTCACTTTTCGATTGACTCTTTTTAGTTTTTTGCTGACCATTTAAGTTGTTGCCAGTATAAAATTGAAAGCCCGGTTCAGTGGTTGAAAACGTAAGTACTATACCGGTCGATGGAGAACTGACCACAACCACACCTTCCCTAATAGAATCTGCGCCCTTTATATTGTAATTGTTGTGATCAGTTTCAATGACATAGCAGTGGTCATAACCGTTAGGTTTGATGCCAGCAATCCTTTCGCCGATTGTATGACTCTTTGTGTGAAAGTCCATTAGTGGCGAATCATTTTTGGTCGAAAGTATTTTTCCTGTCGGTTGAAGCAAATCATTGACTTCCACAAAGTTTTCGGCAGTCATTCGCACCGTATGGTTGAGGACATCCAACTCGTGTTCATCAGTACAACCGTTGAGATTAAAATACGAATGATTTGTGAGGTTAACAATAGTATCAATTGTTTGCTTTTCAGTCAATTTTGCCGAATATTCTAAACGCAATTCATTTGTTTGTGTCACAGAATAAGTGAGCTCCACTTTCATTTTTGCAGGGTAACCCTCTTCTCCGTCTTCAGCGGTCAATGCAAGAGTGATTGAATTATCCGTTTGAGTGATTAAATTCCATTTTCTTTTGTCAAAGCCTTTGATTCCTCCGTGAAGAGCATTTGGCCCATTATTGGTCGCCAACTGATAGGCCTTTCCATTCAAATTGAACTTTCCGTTTGTAATCCTAAACCATTTTAAATTATATTCTTTAATAAATTAAAACTTTGTGATTCAAATATTTACCTGTTTGCAACTCTTCCGATTGAAGCCCCAAAATAGGGGTTGGCACCTTTTTTGCCGAGATAGCCCTCCAAATCGTCCCATCCTAAGACTACATCCTTTTGGACGCCATTCTTATCTTTGACTAATACGTTAGTTATAGTGGCACCATGGTCCAGTATTTTGACAATTAAGCCACCAGAGCTGTTCGACAAAGTATATTGATTTATTGCATGTTCTTTATTATAAACCTCTGTTTTGACGACCATTTCGACTAAGTTTTCAATCGATTCGCGTTTGAAGTCTAAAATATTTAAACAATTTGTTGAATCAATTTTTTCATTAGTTTTAAATACCTTTGAGTTCGGAAATTGACTGCCAACTGAACAGAAAATGTTATCGATTAATATATTTGTTTCCCTTATCAATAAAAAATAACCTTGGATTCAAGGGCTCGATATTTGATAGCTAACTGTGGTGAGCTAATTTTGATAAAACAAGCAAGTTATTTCAATGAGAGCATCATAATGTTAATTAAATGTCATTTAAACTACTGAATAGAATCATATTTGTTATGATTCGATTACATATCAATTCAGTTGATTAGAAATATGAACTATCATCTGCTTTTCGTAGTACAAAGTCCATACTACAGACTGTCCCGGTGATGGCGGAACTCTCGGTGCAACATAAATTGGTCCGGGTTTCCGTTTAACTAGGTTAAGTCCAAATTAATTGATTCTGCAATTTGTTGAAAAGTTCAGTTCCATAATATCCGGAGTAAATATAATTAGGTTAGATTGTATTAACATTCATTTACATTCTGTGCAAAAAATGATTGAGTCTTGGTATGTAATTAATCGAAACTATTTTCGTATTCAATGTTTTGCATAAATTATTTTTGAATTCTTCTCAAGTGTTGGAAATAAGTAAGAATTTCATTGAATATAAAATTCTTTTGCATTAATTAGGCATTTGATGAATCACATGAGGTCTGCCTTCAAATTGATTGTAATTTCACAGTTATTCAAGTTTTTCTAATAGTCTGACGAATAAATTTAATCAAACAATTAATTTGATTTCGAAAAATATTCGAAGTAATCGACGCTTTCAAACGATTCCTAGTTTTGTGCACTTTTTAATCAAAAATTCAAAACTCGTCTGAGATTTTCAGAAAAAATTGATTAAAACGATTAGAGACTATTTTGCTCTTTGAAAACTGATTTTCATTGCCTGTTATGTAATATATTTCAACATTTCCAGTATTTATCAAACATTTGCCTCAAATCTATGAAGGAATTGAATCAAATTGATGTCACATTACATAACAGTTAATAAATTTTCTCGAAATTAGATTTAATTCAAACCATTAGTAAAGGAATTGGTTTTGCAAAGAGTGCACAAAAATACAATTTTTTCATTAAAGTCTGAAATTTAAATGATTTTTATTTAATGTTTGAAACAAATATTTAGAACATGTGGTGAATGAGTCCACAATTAAACCATTGAATTCTATTACAACAAAAAGTTTTGGATACAAATATAGTCTTTTATTGTCCTATATTTCGACATTGAATGCATTGAATACCAGATCCTTTAACAATTGCAATAAAAGAAAAACAAAAAGTTATTCCATTCATGAGATGAGACAAAATGAAAATCAGTTAACATGTTTTGGAATTGACTGAAATGAAAAACAAGAAAAAAGTGTTTTGTCCTAAAAAACAAATTATTTCGTGACTCGTTTGTGGATAAGAGAGCAAAATAAGCCACTCTTTGGAAAAAACTTCTGAATAATTGACACATAATTTATCATTAATTTCACAGAAATAAAAACTTATTTAAATAAATCAAAACTCTTGACATTCAGACGACAAACCCATTAATATTTGGATCAAAGAGAATATTAGAATCTTATTATTGGGTCACTAATAAATTGAATTTTAATGCTTCCCTCAGATCTCAAATTTCCCAAATTTCTTAAATGAATTTTTAGAATCTATAAAAAACTTGTTGTGTTTAAGTGGAACTCCGCCTAATTTTTGCTTGTTTTTAAGGAAATTTTTAGATACTTCCGACTCCACTATATTTCTATTGTTCGAAAACTTTTGATTTTCAATCAAATGTGTTATTTTGATTCCAAGTCAAAGACCACTCCAAACATACTGTACTTCCCGTCTGCTTAGAACTTGAAAGGAGTCACAAATCTTCTTAAGCAAAGCTATAATCAATAGATTAAAGCAATGATTTGATGCAATAAGACTTCACAAAATTATGTCAATTAATTAAATTTAATTTTTTAACGAATTAATTATTAAGATTTGAACATAAATTTTGTTTAATGGGATGACCAACAAAATTAACGCAAATTTATTATCTCAAGTCTTGAGCATAAGATAACCGTTTCTTCAAACTATCCATCAGTTGTGTAGACCTCCCTCTTAGTTATCAGATGTGAGGCGAACTGATTAATGAAATTGTTTGTCAGGTCTTCAGGAAAATTGATTTTCTAAAAATATACTTCACTTAAACTCTACTTTTTTGAGTAGGAGTGGACTCAATTGGTATTCTTATAAATAAATCCGTAGAAAATAGATCCGAATTTAATAAAATTGATTGAAATTAAATAAACCATAAATTTGTTTCAACTCTTGAACTCAGGGAAGGCTTGGCTTTCAAAAGCTGTTCTCCAAATACTTTTATTAATAATATTTAGTGTTTACTAAACATAAAAATTATTTTCAAATTATATTCGAATTAATGTCTAAAATGATGTGAAATTCATAACAATTTAAATTTTATGCCAATCTTTTGCAACGATTAAATTGAGTGAATCTCTTGAGTTGGAGGGAAATCTTCTCAACATTTAATGTCATTGACTCAGAAAACATAGAAAAACAAAAATTAATTCCTAAGAACCACAGCTATGAGGAAGAGGAAGATTACCTCTAATTTTGAGCACAACTTTATTAAAACAATACTTTGGTTTTTATAATTTCTTTTGACGGAATGCTATGCCGAGTGTCAAAACAAATTCAATTAAAAGCTATTGTTTTGTGTGATTTGTGTCCTCATTTGACGAATGTTTTGTCATTTCAAACACAATCGCAAAAAGTCTTATTAAATAAAAGTTTATGAAAATCTTTAATCAAAATCAAGTGAAGCATAAAAAGAATGCTTTCAAATGAAATGATATCAAAACCAAACGAATCGCTTCACTGACAAAGGATTTGATTTTGATTTGTGGCAAAAGTAATCCAATAATTGTGGTTAAAATATTTTAATTAATACCAGAATATATTGACTTTTATTGACATTCATTTACAATTCAATGGCTTTATTTCTATGAATAAATTACAGATAACTTTAAAATATACACATTTTATTTACAGAGTATAAGAAAATATTCTTTGAACACACATTCAAAGACCTTTGACCTCTTTTTCATTGAGTATTCTGCTGTCAATCGAAAAATCCTTGACTTAATATCAAAATAAATTAAATTATAGGACATTAAACTCGAATCACATTTAGTATAAATGTCTATAATCAATTTAAATCAATTGAACTCTAATTCAAAGGACATTTACCTAAAATTGAGTATATTTTCCACCAATTATTTTTCGGTTAGTTTTAGTCAAAAGTAAAGAATATTCTTAAGCAAACAAATGATAAAAATTAAAATAAATTAAATAATTAAATGATGAAGAGTTGTGTCTAATAGAGAGCACTATTAAGTTTGACAGCTCTGACACTATCACTATCTGCGCCTTCTTTAGGCATTTCTAAATCAAAATAATTGGCTTCGAGTGCTTTGATTGCATTCGAAGGACAGTACTTATTAGCATTTTTTCTTAAATTTTTCTTAGTATTGGCTCTGAAGCCTCCGTGAGTTGAAAAGGGAACGAGTATTGAGATTATGATTAGCATCAGATGAGTACCGAAATCCATGTAAATGGTTTGCGTCTGGTGTGAGAAAGGATTGGTTGATGACCAATGAGCTGATGACAAGTCTTCGCCGCCGGTTTGACTCAGAAGTGTTCGCAACACTACTATCGGTCTCAATAGCAATAGCCATAAGAAGTTAAGATACAGACATATATTAAGTATGGCATCTGCGGAACAGTTACAATAGCCGTCTTTTTGTGCTGTAATCAAACCGTTAAATTAGAAGAGTTGTAATTAAGGTCAGAAGATAATCTAGCAGAACAGCTGGAATTCGCTTAACTGATCGTAAGTTTAGATTAAAAATGGTTAAACAGAACTGTTTTGTTCCACTTTACTCCTAATATGGTTTAAGTAACTATATTTCATTGACTAATTATTTATCTTTTTAACAATCTTAAACAAATGACCTTGTCATATCATTGAACCTTTACCTAGAGATTGAGGAAAACCTTTTGCTGCAATAAAAGTCTTTAAAGTTACTCTTGCTAGTTAAATGTTAATTGCAGTAATAAATCATTAAATGCTAGAATCAAAGATAAGATGCACTAAAATGCGGTTAAATAATGACTATAATTGATTATTGATTATAATCTTTTGTTAATTCACTTAATTATCATAAATTACTCACAAGTTTTAGACGATTCTCTCAAATAATTGGCGGCCAAACAAATGAGAAGCATTGCAGTCATGGGAATGACCAAAACCACGTAATGCCAGGACATCTGTGCCATCACAGCACTACTCATTCGATGGACACAAATCATGAAGCCTTCGGTCACTACCTTAGAATCGGAAGGAGGAAGAGTTGAATTGGACGGTATGACTCTGTCTAAGAAGTGGAAACTGTTATTATCATCTACATTGACAATCTCGGCCATTGTGAGATACACAAGTTGTGGTATTATCCAGGCAATACAGGCCGCATAACTCATAGTTCGAGCTTTTGGGGGTGCGAATGCATCGTATAGTTTGCGAACACATAGTATTGCGAACAGTATTGTCGTTATTTGACCGCTAACTGTATGTTGAATAATACAGTGGTCTTTGATGTCCAGCAGTGGCCACACTGTCGAGTTGTAGAACGAATGAAACAAATATGGCAACCATGAAGATAGATATGCTGTAGAGGCCACTACTATGAACGCACAGGTAGTCGTATGGATGCAGTGATTGAGTCTCTGATAGCAAATCATTTTAATTAAACACAAAAAATTCAGTATAAATAGAGATGATATGAATGAGAGGCGAAGTAAAGCCGAAGTATTCATTTCAGTTGACATTATTTCGAATCAAATATTTTATTCTTTTGCCCACAAAACCAACTTTTGTTATAATAGTTCCACTTTTTTATATCAATTCATATGGATTTCGATCTAAAAGTTTATGAAAACATTTGATTTGATGGCCATTCGATTCGTTTGTTTCGAAAGTCAAACAGAACTTCACATTTGAAACAAAAAGTTATACAAAAGTTTTGTAACAAAAGTCTTATTCAGTCATGAAATTGAAGTATAGACCAATTGAAACGAGTTTTCAAACAATTTTCTCAAATGAAGACAAGAGTTGAAGTTTTTTCTTTCATTAACAATAATCCCGAATAATAGTCCGCAAAAGTGGACGAATTAAATGCACTTTTCGTGAATGACATTAGAATCAAACTGAATGCCAAATAACTGTATTATTATGATTTGTCTTATTATGCAACGCATTCATGCACTGCATATACGACACAACACTCGACTACCATATGATAGGCATTGTTTACCATCAGAATATTACCGATTGAGTTAAGCACATCTAAGCACAAATGCTTTTTATTCACTTTAGACGAGCGAACGATAGGATACTACTTATAATGAAAAACTTCCGCCTTTTGAATACGTTTACGCACTTTTGAAACACACTTTTAAAAGAAATTCAAAATTTTTTTTTACTTTACTTTACATAAGAAATGTATATTAGAGTCACTTATTATACACTAAATGACATGTTATGTGAGTTTTAGTCTTAGTCTAAAAGAGAGGAATAGTTTTTTGCAAATTGTCTTATTTTTGGTGCGCTTTAAAGCAGAGGCCGAATAGCAATTGGAGTGCAGTTATTTGAGAGACCGGTTTTCAAGTTCTAGGACACCGTCCGGACTGTTTATGGTGTCTGTGCTCTCCTCATAACCAAAATGCTCTATAATTATAAATATATCGTATAATTTAATTTCTAAACTCAGAGACAGCCAAAGGCTAATATAGAATATGTAGAATAGATTCATATATTTAAGAAAATATTAACTTTGAACCTTTGATGCGAACGGTTATTTTCATTAAATGATCATTGATCGAGCATACTTAACAATCTTAACGATAAGAATCTGAAAGGTTTGCATATTAATAGAAAATATCAATAACAAAACTTGACATACTTTGAATTGAGCAAGTTAAATGACAGCGCTAATTAACAGGAACTCAAAATTGCGTCAAAGAGTTTTTTGTTAGTTAGCCTTCAATCTGACAGATCAATTATTTTTTCTTTTTGTATTCTAGATAGTTTAAGTTCAGAAGTTGAAGGTCATTCCAACCACCTATCGATGACTTTATTTATCTATATTGAATCTGAGCAAGAATATTTGCATAAAATTTTTCTTGTGATCAATAATCGGGCAAAAAATAATAAACATTTAATTGATTATTCAAAGAAAACTAAAACAAATTTTATATAATCTTAATCTGTATATCAAAAGCTGTTCAGATTTTGTAATGTATAGGAACTGCAATCATCAGTGAGGGTCGGCCCCATCAACATTCAGGTCTATGACTGACAAATATCCATTGCTTCGCACAATAATAAATTAGTTCTCGCATAAAAAGTTGAGATAATCTGAGCGCCCGATAATCGTATACCTGTTTGTGACTCAATTTCCCAAATTCTAGATTCAAAACATTCAGTGAATGAGTGCAATGAAAAAAGTGATTTGCATTTGAATAACACATTCATATAACAGACCTTAGAATTAAACGAATGTTTTTCCAATTACTGTATATGAAGTGCAATATGAGGTCTCAAACCAAACGTGATCTCAAACCAGATATTATTATTATTAATTCAGTGTGTAATCTATTGAAACCTTATTTGAAATGAGAAAACAACTTTTCACTCACTTTACTATCTTTTGAGTTCAATATTTTTATTTTCTCTACTCTTCTCTAAAATGTTTGAGTTTATTGGCATTAATACAAATATTAATTTATTTTTGCTCTGAGCACAACTTCATCTCACATATTGAAGGCTAATATAGAGATAAAGAGTGAAAAATATGTTTTTAACAGATGTTTGCATTTTTCCAATTAAAATATGTTACAAATGGGATGAAATCAAATATTCAATGGTTTGGACGTTCAGCTCATACTTTGCATGATTTATATGTTATTCCTATAAATAGAAACAGAATATTCCGTTTGATAACTATTTAACTCAATTATATGAATCCTACTCTTACTTCTATTTTAATCAAATATTAGATTCACTTCAAAATAGAAATAGAAATTTACGTAAAAAGATATGAAACTAAATTCAAAGAAAATCAAAGATAAAATTGTCGATCATTTGATAAGAAAGGCATAAATGTGTGAATCGAGTCATAGAGAAAAGTTATTCAATTCATAAAATTTATATATAATATGCTGTATAATAGAGTTCTTCAATTGAGTTCAATAGTTCAATGTCCTTATCTAGCAGAATAAATATTGTTTATTATAACAGAATATGTTATGTTGTGAAAAAGGTGTGCGCTTTTTACCTGTGTTCACACAGTGAGAGCACACTCGTCATACCTGTGCGGTGAAAAAGCAGCAAAACATGATTCGCTTTTAGCCAACAATTTATTGTTCGATTGTTTTCCATAAAACACTTCATAACAAACAAAAAGGTTTTGACTTTTATTGAATCAATTATTCCTCACTCTCTTTACAAATGCCTTTTCTCTTGTTTTCAATTCTCTATCAAAAGTAGTAAATAGAATTTGATTTTAGTCTTGGGTTAAATAAAAATTCAGTTAATGTCAGCAAAAATTATTAAATCAAAAGCAAACCCTCATTATTATGATTGTATTTTGCAGTTTTGCTCCATTTTTAGCCCATATTCGCACAAAATTTTCATTTGATTTATTGTTTTGGAAATTAGTATTTCATTTTTCCAAATGCTTTTCGATTAATAATTTGGTTTAAATATATTCCTATCCATTAATTAAGAATATAATTACCATTGAATAGAATTGAGAACATTTTTAATACATAAACCAAGGATATAATCAAACTCTGATAGGATTAAATTATTTCTTAAAATTTAATTTCATGTTATATAATAAATGGCTGAAAATCCGATTAAAGTTCTTAATGTCATCAATAAATCTGATTTCAAAGATTTTAATGATTGAAGGAATTCATAGTTTGGTATAGTATAGTATGGTTCTATGAATGTGCCCATGCAAGTTTTGCTTTTTAATCCTCTGACATTATTAATCGTCGAAAACTATATTTTGAAACAAATTCATTCATTCATAAAAAAAATTCGAAACAATTCAGGAAACTCTAAAACAAATTGGCAAGGACATTGGAATTGTCCTGCTTGCGCATCCCTGATTAGGGTGAGATCATCACAAATTCAATTTCGAAGAAATCAACAATTTTTTTCAATGGAAAAATTCTGTGAAACCAGTGATTAAATCATCGAAAAAATTCCCAACAAAATGAAAAACTAGTTTTTAATTAACTTCTTTTCAATAGAACTCAAGTCGTTATATAAAACGTGAAGTTTTCTTTCATTCGCCACAAATACTAAAAGTGTTAAATATTTTGATAAAAACACTGATGTTTTGAAATTGCACTCAAATAACAGTAATTCCGGTAAACATTAAATACTTTGCATTACTTTGTATTCAGGAATGAAAAAGTTTACAAACATTGCATTGTTTTCAAAACTAATGATAACATTGTTTTCGAAATAATTTTTCATTTCAGACAAATTGAATATAAAAATTACTAAAATATTTGTGGCAAAAGGTATTTGTTTGTGAATAACTAAAACAAGTTTTATTCTGCGATAAAATTTTCTTTCATTGAATTATTTATAAATAATTACGAATAAGATATAAGAGTCGATGAATTTGAAGCGTTTCTAAAATACTTCAATTGAATCACTTATCAAATCAAATAAAATATAAATAAGGCATTAAAGCAGTTATTTATTGCTTTTTCAAAGTTTATTATCTTTGAAACAAAAGTATTTTTAAAAATAATTTCAATTTTATCCGAAGATAACTATCTTTTGATAAGAAGTTTTAAACTTTTTGAAACTCTGTATAAAAATAATTTCATTGAAAACTAGAAATACAATGACGTAATTGATTTCATTTCCAGATATTATGTGAATTCTTTCACGAAAACCACTGAATATTTTTGACCCCTTTTTCGTTGGATTCCCCATTGAAAACACCCCTTTGCCTATGCTTCACAAACAACAGTACCTCAAAATCTGGGTTAAGGCTAATAAGCAAACCATATGAACGATGAAACCTTGCATTAGAGGTTTTACTAGTCTTACATCAAGATGCTTATGAACAGGGTTTTTAGGAGTATCACATCTACAATATTCTTAACTGACAGATTGTGCTAACTTATTTCACTTACAACGTTACAGGTATCAGATTAGGGGTGATTCAACTCAGGTAAGCATTGATGTATTGAGAATGGTCTGGAATGGTGGAGAGGGCTGTGGAAATGCCATTAAGTGTCATGACTTTTGAGGTCAATCGCACACATCTGGCACTCTCTTGACAAGTATAGAAAAATAATCATATATTCCTCGTTTGCAATTAGAATAATATATTGATTCGTCCACTTTTTTGTACTTCCCGCTGATTAAGAGCATAGAGCTGTAGCATGCAAAGTGTACGATCCAGATAGTTGTGTGATGAATGCTCTAGCAGAGTCTAGCAGAAAGCGTTTAGTGTTTAATGACGTCGTTTGTGAGTAGCTCTTGACGTATGTCTTTATTACGTAAAGATCGCCATTATATGCATTGAATGGCATTTTGTGTTTTCGCTATATTTTTATATTCAATTCAATTGATATTCAAAAGTGAATACAAAAAAATAGTTGAATTCAATTCAACTAATGGTTTGAAATTCAGTTGATTTCAATCAAATCAAATCGTTTTCCGGATATTAATTGTGTGTCTGTTTTGTGGTCAACACATCCCAAAGGAGACAAAGTTTTCCATAAATCGATTGATTGTCTCATCGATTAATTCTACCATTACTTGAATGTCAATATTATTGAGCGAAGATTCAGACAAACAAATGTCGGGAATCAGTCCTCAGCGCAAGAATCGCAACAAATGCAAGAGTAAAACGGCCAGAAGTGATTCGGTGACGGATCAGCTGCCGGCACAGGTAAGCAAGTGTCAGCCAAATGTCTGTGCCTTCACCTAAGCATTGCTTTCTCTTTATTAGGTTATGGATGAAATCAATCGAATTCTTGAGGGCAGACATTCACCGATCGGTTGCGTCGACGGAGAGATCAATGAGTTTAAACACGAGAAGACTGTCATCAAAGAAAGGAATGGCAAAGAAGTGGTGTTGGATGCAAAAAATGGTCGATGTCTGCTGTGTCGGTGTCCGCACAACCCAGAAAGGGCTCGACTTCTCGCAGGTATTCATGAAAAGCCTCTCTTAGCCTTATATCAATTTCTTAGATTTGAATAATGGATAAACCAATGCTTTGTTGAGTTTTTGGCAAAAATTATATCAAATTATTATTTTTTATTCAATTATTGGGAGCTTTATGTGAATTGAGTGCAGTTTCTGTTCATTATTTTGTTTCAATTGAAAGCTTTTTATTCATTTATTTTTCTGATTGCTTTCAAAATTCAATTATTTTTCTTTTCATTCATCGATTGATTTAATGATAATTTTCAGCTCTGGAACTGATGTCAGACTCACCCCAAGTCTCGCTTTGGTTTTGTAATTCATGCAAAAAGATTATCGAAAAAGAGAGGGACAGAGAGAAAGACTCGAACTGTTCGGTGACATTGAAAGTGACGGCCACTAACACTACAGACTGTTCGACATTAAGCGCCACAACTTCTATATCGTCGTCCACTTCGATCGCAACTCAAACAACGAACAGTTCGTCGACAACTACCACAACGTCGACCTCCATATCGGTGACCACCAGTTCCTGTTCGTGTCCTATATGTAAACGGCACGACTCTGGCCAACAGCCCCTGCATGAGGACCTTCGCTCGTGTTGGCACGAACTCAAGTCAGCCATACTTCGCATTTATCGAGAATCAGGTCTTGTCCTCAACCAGACATTTATGCAACAAAACCGAATGGAACTGACTCTTCATATGAAATGTCCGCTCCCTTCCAACGACAGACTCAAAGAAATAGTTCATAAGTAAGTCTAACCACTTCTTATCTGTTTTCTTCTTCGTCCAACTTTTCGACCACTGATTTGTTGGATTAGTTGTCAATTATTTGCAATAATTAGTGATAAAGCAGTTAGGAATTAGTTGTCAATTGATCTTGATATTTGACCCTTAGTGTTCATAAATACCGGCACTTATGTCGGAATGTCTCGTTTGAGGTAACATGCCTACGCACAGCACTTCTGTATGACTGACTCAGACATAGAGAGCCTATCGTCCCACATATTTGTCCGTCAGCTCAGAATATTGGCAATAAATGTATTAAAGTTAATATAAATGAACGACAAAAATATTTTTATTGCATGTTATTCTGTGACCGACTCTTTCGATCGATTGAATAGCAATAAAATTGAGAGAAACAGTAAAAACATTAAAATCGTTGACTAATTGACATTTCAATGAATGCCATGCATTCAATCCAAAGGAAATGTTTACTATTTATTTCTCATTCAAGTGTTAATAACCCCCGACTCTCGCAATGTGTGCTCTCAGAAAAGTATAGGGTTTACTCGATTCTCGTCTTATATAAGTTCTAAAATTAATTTCTTATTTATTTTCCTCTCTTTTCTTATTTATCTCTCAGTTTATATTTCTCAACAATTTATTTAATTATTTTTGTAAACATTTGGGTATTTGAAAGCAACTAAAGTATCAAATGAACGATTTGTTCACATTATTTCTCATTTCACTCAATGCTATAATTGGATCATTTCTCCCCTTTTTGTCATTTTCACAGAATTTTCGATATTTATCTCAAAAATTGAATCATTAAGCAATTGATATCTTGGATTAACACTGACACTATCCCTGTTTAGGTTGTGTGTTCACGATCGACACAAACTGTACCAATGTCTAGAAGCACAGGTCCGTCTGTTTGTTGTGGAGATGCGTCTGAATCTGTTGAAGCATTTAGAACAGGGCTCTCAGGCCCTCTTCGAGGCTATGATAGACCAGTACGGAAAGCTGTGTCGCGCCTCTAAAAAGAGCGCACAATTTCTCCAAGAGCTCGAATCTAAGCATTTGCGCAAATTCAACCTAACCTGGGAGTTCCTCAACAGAAGACTGTTCCAAAGCACCGTCTATTCCGACACTTTCATTAAACACGGACTACCAAAGTATGTGAATGACTGTCCCCTCAATCATCTTTCGAGTTGATTGACTCTAATTCTGATTAAATAAGTTTTTCAATTATTCAAACTTTTTTCTGTCGTCAAAGCAGTTGATTAATGACTGAATTAATTGATTGTTTGTAATGATTGATAGGTTGACAGCACTGACAAAAGACCGGTCCCTCATTGATATGTACGCGAGATTTCTCAAGTTTGAAGACGAGATGACAGTCATATCTGTGGTTTGGCGCGAAGCCCAACAGTTTATCGACAAATACGAAAAAGTATTGAATCATATCTCTTATCGATTGTGTTATCACTTATTTGTTGTTTTTCTTCAAATAGTTCGCAATTTTAAACAAAAAACGTGCGCTAATCAAAGAGTGGGAACAATTCAGTGTTGAGTGGGTTTTAGACGATCACGTTTCCGGTGCCGGCAAAGGCAAGTCTCGGTCCGATAGTGGAGGGAGTGGTGACAGTCCGATGTGTATAAAAAAGCCATCGATTGAGTGTCTAAATGCTCGCTTCCTTGAGGAACAAAAACTGCTTAAATCGGGTAAAAACATGCAGTCCGTCAACATTGAAGTCGAAACACATTCAGCACTTCAAGAACAGACACTTTTGGCCGCTTATGGCGAATGGGATGCCATCGATATCAAAACTATTACTAATTTACCACCCCCTAACAAACACCTGAAGAGCAGCACTGCCTCAACACAAGTGGATCTGCTTTTAACGAGTAAATCAAAAAATGAATCCCCAAAAGTAGTCGAACCTAACGATGAAGACGAGTGCGAAGAAGACGAAGACTGTGACGAAGAAGAAGAAGATGTCGACGACGAAGAAGAAGATGAAGAGGACGATGACTCCTGTTCTGACCAAAGCTCCACCACTTCGACGTCTACCAGTAATAACCAGAGAGGAGAAGGCGGTCGTGTTTGTGACTGCTGTTACTGCGAAGTGTTCGGTCACGGAATGCCTGCCGTCGCACCCACATCCCGCAACTACAATGAAATGAGAGAACGGCTTCGGATGAGGCTCTCCAAACGTAAAGCAGAAAAGTGTGAGAAAAATGGCACTCAAAACGGTATTGCAATCGAAAGCAGTTGCAAATCAAAAGACCAAATAGAAAAAGAAGACGAAAGGGATTTGGAAGAGTTGATTAACTTTATTAATGGCACCGACGCTAACGGCAAAGACAAGAAGAAAAGGGAGAAACAGAAGAAAAAGATCAAAGAAAAGAAAACCATTGATAGCAAAGAAACGAAAAGTGGTAGACTGGAAAAGGAGAACAAACCCCTCACTAATAATTCCAATTCTAAAACTGCCGAAAAAATTATTAATAATAATAATAATAAGACTAACCATAAAATAGATCATAAGTCTAGTGATCACCAGAAAGACATCTCTTCTGTCAATAATAATAACAATAATAATGATAATAGCATTCATTGCCATCAGAACAGCATAACATCAAAACAACTCAAAGAAAAACATTCGACAACTAAGCCATCGGAGGCTTTACTCCACGACGCTCTGACTGCCAAACTCGTATCCGAATCCAAACCTCCGAATGGAATAAATGATGAGTTATGGCTCTTAGACTTGGAATCACTTCGGTCAGCCCCCAATCATCTCAATAATAGTATTAATGGTGTGTCAAATGGAAACTCAGCAAAGAATACCAAGAATAATAATAAGAATAACAAAAAGAAGATAAAAACATCCAATGATAAGAAAGAGGACAACCATTTGAGTCAGAACTCAGTTCACAACATCCAAAATAATCACAACAATAAGACAAACATTTCTGCAACGGAACAGATTGTCTGCAATGGCGTTATTCCGCACCACAAACAAAACGGAACCATCGTTTCGAACTGCACTAAACAGAATATCTCACCCGAAAGAGTTGTCGACAACGAGTTGAGGCATAATATCAAACAAAAACAGAATAAAATCAATAGAAACAAAAAGAAAAACAACACTGATGAGGCTCTTTCTCCAGGTTTGTCACCATTTGTTTACTTGTTTAAAGTGATCTCTGATTTTAATGTTTCCTTTTTGTCCAACTTTTAGATGAGGTGTTTATGCCTAAAGACATCGATTTAGATAATGGAGAACTCGACGAATTCGAGAAAGAATTGGAAGCTTTCAAAAGGTTTGTACATTCTTTCGACAAGTTTTATGAACATGGTACTCATTTCCGAAACGATTTGATTGTTTAGGTTTTGTTTCAATTCCGTTCCGTTGAAAAACAAAGAGAAAGTGAACGTAAATCTCAAAGACATCGTAATAAAAAAGAAAAACGAATAAATCATAATTTGATTGTCTGAGCGATTGATTTATTTAATGAATTTTGAAAACTGATGGCAAACACATCACACAAACACACGATTGTGATAACTATTAATATTATTATTATTATTGATTGGAATTATTCTCCTCTTCTTCTTCTTCGCAGAGACTGTTCGCAAAAGTCTTAAACATTAATTTGAAAAATGAGGTGAAATTTGTGAATAAAATACAAATTATCTGTAAGTTATGAGAAAACCATTTTTTCATTTGACTTTCGAATATTTCTCTTATTATTATTATTATTAAAAATATTTCTCTCAAATCCTTATAATTTGAATATTATTATAATTATGAATATGTATTTGTTTTATTATAATCGTATATAAGTTTAGAATAAAAATATTATATCGAAAAATATTTGCTCTAATTTTTGCTCTCTTTTTGTGTGTATTTTTCGATTAATTTTATGAATATTTTAAAAGAAATTTTCTTTTTTTAAGAGAATAAAATTTGATTTGATTTTTATTTACTTTTGATTTGTATTCAGTTTTCATTGAATTCGTTTGAAAGAGTTATTCGCTTTTTATTTAAACTCATTTAAGTTCAGTTCCTTTGAATTATTATTCTTTACGTCAATTCAATGAAAGTATTTATATGTTTGACAAACAAATCATAATTATTATTAAATCAGGTTTTGGTTAAGAATTTAACTTAAAAATCGAGTACTGGTTTCCTATACCACAGCTAACACTGAATGACCCAATAATTTGACTTTTCTGAGGCCTTCCCCAAACGAACAAACATGAAAAGGCTTTTCATCAAAATTGGAACTCAAGTGTCTATTATCTCATCCCTTAATAACAAACATTAATTCTATTATTCACTTAACAATCAGTTTATTCTTGAAAAACAATCCATTGTTTTCTCTCAACTTATCTCTAATTCTATTCATTGAGTAATTAAAAAATTTTAGATTCAAATCAATAGACAATTAAAAGAGATATTTATAGTTTCAATCACTCGAAAAGTTTATTAAAATTACTTAAAATCATTTTTACGCGGAATGTCTCACAATTAGAGCACAATTCAATTCAATGAAATTAAAGTCTATATCAAAATAAAAATTAGATACTCTTTAATAAAGTGTTTTAAATAAATTATCTGAGAAGCGATGAAAAAGTAGGAAATTCATGCATTAATTAACTGTACATTTGTGGCAAAAATGCAAACAAAAGTTTTTATAAAACTTTACAAAAAAAGAAATACAAAAACAGTAGAAATAAATAAATATGAATATAAAGTGCACTTTGCTTTAGAAATAATGACTCAAATGTTGGGTAAGTTCTCATAAATTACTAAATGACTGATCAGTGCTTTAACATTGAATTCTTATAAAAAATGGTTTCTTTTAATAAATATTTTTTTCTTTACTTTAGAATTACTTTTTTGTGGTGAAGACTAAATTGCATTTAAATTTGTTAAAATCTATTAATTTGTTACTAATATTTACTAATTATTATTATTAATAAGACGTTAATCCACACGAATATCAGTGTAGGTCTGAAACCACCACAACTGGTGAACATCGTCTTCATTACAGTCGACTATCTTGACATCTGAACCGCTCTCACCGCCCGATGCTGACAGACACTGACCGGTCATATCATTGATTATTTGTCCGCCTTTTAAATGTTTCCACAACTGTTTCCTCTTCTCCTTTTGTGCGGTGCGCTTACGTCTGCTGCGGACGTGTTTCATATCAATACATTTACTCATTTCCACGGTATCAGTGTCGTAGTCAGCGGTGGCACAGGCCTCCTCTCGTCTCAGTTCACCCGAATTGGTTAATGTAAACACCTGATTAGTCCACTGGTCAAGTGGTCTGTCCGGTGCGCACACATACAGCCCTTAATAAATTGATAAATTAAATCAAATGTAAAGAAGATAACAAATAATACCCAAATTGTGAGACTTGTCCTCATCTCTGTTCAAATTGTCGAGACATAAATTGGAGATACCGTTACTGACAAAGCCATAGGCTTTGGCGTCCATATCGAAAATGAACTTCTTTTCGGTGTAGATATTATCCAAATACCATTTGAAAGATTTACAGTTCAACTCTTTTTTGAGCGCAAGTCTTGAGCTCAGATCTCCTGCATTACTAGCTTTGAGGTCATTTCTGTGCATAAAAAAATACTTCTGATACTGAGGGTCCATCCAAACCATAACTGTTCGCAATGTATTGATTCCGTGCGTGTCTTTGCCATTGAATGAATAGGGGTGATAATCACGAAATATATGCCCCACATGACTGCACGGGTGTATCTCCAAACGGCCCCCGCACTGCCATATTCTAAAACAACACAAATTTATTTTAATAAAAGGATTACTAATTGTTATAAAATGAAAGGACACCTAAAAGATAATTCTAGGTTCTCCCCGCCCCAGATTTCCATTGACTCGTCATATGAGCCAATTTCAAAGAAATATTTCTTATCGATAGCGAAGAGTCCGCCCGCCATTGTTGGAGAAGCGACGGCAAGGGTTGGATTCTTTTTTGTCATATCGTCCGGAATGTCGATCCAAGTGAAGTGTCCGCTCCACGTAAAGCCCCCCACTTGGAAATAGTAAGGATTTCCCGAAAAGTATTCCAATGTTTTATCAGAGATCACGTCAATCACCGGACAGATTACATTCCGTCTGTCGTCACGAATGCGTTTGAGTAAAGGTTCGATCCATCCGACAGTCATTTCGCAGTGACTGTCCAGAAAAATGATTACATCACCTTGGGCTTGCCGGGCTCCTCTTAGTCGAGCTCTGATTAGGCCCTCCCTTTTCTCGAGTCTAATAATCTTAACTCTATCACCAAAATAATATGTCATATATTTATCCAACGGTTCCTTTAGTTCGGGTTTATTACTGAAGTCGTCGACTAAAATGATTTCTTTGAGCAAAATGTCTGGCGTTCGGTTCCAAACCGACCAAACGGTGCGAACGAGTGCCGACCAGATCTCATTCGTATAGATTATGACAATAGAGGCCGTACCCAAAGAGTTCAAATCGTAGTCAACTTTAGAGCACTCGTAGTTTCGGGCTTCGGGCACAGTTCGGTTCGGGCTGATTCGATCAGATATATAAACATCGAAGGCACCATTTTTGAAGAGCTTTTTGGACTCTTCCTTATCCTTTTTACTTTCAAGTGTGACGGCCTCTCCCTTATCGCCCCAACCCTTAATCACTGGATTCAATTCATTAAACAGTTGCCAGTCTTTGGCACTCAATTCAATCACAGACTGTTTGGAGCGCTTCGGATGTGTTTCCACTAATTGGTTGTCAGATTCGGCGGACAATAGCGACGATATAAATGAAGAGCCTTTGGCCGAAGACTTTGCATTTGTTTTTATAGTTCGCGACAACAGAAGGAAAATAGCGGCGATTGAGAAGAAGGCACATATCATTCGGAGTACCGCTATTTTGTTGCGTCGGATCCGATAGAAAGACAACCGAATAAAAGACATCTTCAGCTCAATTGGTATTCAATTTTGAAAGACAGCGAAGAATTATTTAATCAATTCAGACATTTGGAAGATATCTGCAGAAAATGGCGATTAAAACACAATTTAATAGATCCAAAGATATTGCAATTTGTATTGAATTCAATATTAAGATAAGACTTACGTTTCGTTGAAATGAAGAGACATTTAATTAAATATAAATTCATTAAAAAATTATTTACAAAAATTATGAAAAATGAGGACTAATTGTAAACATTTTGCTTTTGATTTGAATTTTAATTCGGATTCAATTTATGTGAAATTAAAGTCAATTAAAATGAGTGTAAAAATTGATTAAAAGTTGAAATGAATTGAATTGATGTCAAACCCGTATTTGAATTGAGTCCACGTGTGATATAAACAGACGAATACATTGAGTCGTTTTCATTACACTATCATAACATCAAAACATCTCTGAAGTAAAGACGAGTTTCTAACACTTTGTTTGCAACTATTTTCTGCTTACATCACATCCATTGCAAACTTTTTTGCAAAAATATGTTTACACCCGAATTACGAGCCCCCTGGCCATTATGGCAAACCACACTTGAAAAGTGAATTGAACTTTTTAAAGCACAAAACTGGCTCATTTTAAATCTTACATTTGTAATAAATATTAAGTTGTTAAATAACCTTGAAATAAAATTTCCAGAATTTAGTCCAACCTTACAATAAAATAATTATAAGTTCTAATTTAGAACTTAGTCATAAAACAAAAATTAATTTGATCTACCTTGGCCATGTTGAATATTGAGTGACACACAGGTATGATATCTTTAAGATAGTGTCAAACAGTAATAGTTTTTTACTTTAATGAGAATTCCTTTTAATAAATGTTTCTATTAATTCATTTGTCTTACGGTTTGTGACTTTGAAGTAAATCACAAAACAATACAATTTAGAGGTCGTTATTCTTCAGTAACTTTTGTCATTAGACTACTTTTTGAGACACTCGACAATTAAGACAGAGTCGTATTCTGTGCTGTTCTTCAATTGAGAATTGACTCTAATTTTGTTGTACGAAAAGGCTATCGATAACTACCTGCCGCTGGGATTAACCGTAATTACAGGCTGTGCTTCGAATAATCAATTGACGAATGAAATGATATTCAATTTTATTTGTGTTTAAAAATGATTTAAATTACTTTTCTTTTTGATTATTTCATACAAAATAAGTTTTGAGTGCAAATGCTTTTCAATAACAGCTATACTGCAAGTGTTGTAATAATTATATTATTTTTGCATTTAATTTGCAAATTATAGATAAATATAAATTGCGTTCAAATGCTTTTTCGATTAATCTTTCCTTAATGTTAATAATTTTGAGCCTTTTTTCAAAAGTTGTGTCACTTCTGAATAGTTTTTAAAATTAATTTTTAATCAATTCCTTTGAAGATTTGCTGAAACCTTAATTTCAATAACAATTTCACACATTTTTATCTCAAGTCATGTTTGGTGTGAAAAAAATTCTATAATTATTTACACGAATTGTTTGTGTATTCAAAACAACATTTCATTATCTATTTAATGATTTCGTGATTTCTCTAATTATTTACTAAATATAAGAAAATAGTATCTGAAGTAATATCAATGTCATATTCCAGATTCAAATTAACCTGAAGATAATAGCTCTCAAAATAGTTATTTAGAAATAATAGCAATGATTATAAAAGACTTGTTTTCATCATTTGATTTATTGATTCTTATTTACAAAACTTTTTATGTATTCATTTATTGAGTTTTTTTTATAAAACTAGTCTCGAAATCAATTTTTTTGAATCGAATCCTTGAGAACCAGATTTTAATTCTAACCGATCAGTGCTTTAATGAATTCAAATACAAAACTTTAGAGAGAAAAATGTGCTAAAAATTCGTATTCGATATAAAGATTTGTCAAATGAAATACAAGTCATTCTCAATCATATCATCAAATCGTTAAACATTTAGATGTAGTCTATATTTGGGACAATCATCACTTGTAATGTGTGGTCACGTCAGGCACTACCCGTATATTTCGAGCCGTTCTGTGCAAACGTTTAAGTCTTTTTGTGTGCAAAAAGCGAAAGATTAATAACCATTCAAATCAAATGTGTTTCAAACGAGTGATAAAAAATAAGTGAATTCTGTATCGAATTACTCGTCGAATGTGAGTTCAAATACTTTGTATTTTATCGCATTTTTGGATTAAATGTCATAAAAAATTGTCGAATAAAACTTTTGTCGTATTGTTTGTTGGCTTCAGTTTGATGTCAACTTTTTTTTAGTGCAAATTCCAAATTTAAAAGTGATTGTTGTCTTCAATTCTTACGGAAAAAAAGTTTTCTTCTTTCAGATGTCTGAGTGATTTCATGTGTGAAATGTTTTAGTTTTATTATTTTTTATTTTGTGAAAATACTTATTGATTCTCATAACTCGACTTAATTATGGAATTGAAGGCCTTATATGAGAACTTTGATGAAAGCAGTGATCCATACGACAGAGAGAGCCGTCCGATTGCAATAAAGCCCGCCTGGAAGTCATCTAAGATTTTCGAACCCCATTCCGTCACTTATGTATCGCCTCAACCGACCGATAGATTTAATTTCATAGCATTAGTGATACTATTGCAGGGAATCGCTATGTTTTTGTCCTCAAATATGTTCATCAATGCGGAAACGGTGGGTATTGTCCAAAACTAGAAAGTATTGTTCTTTAAATTAGTTTTTTTATCAAGATTATTTGTTATCATGACTCTAAATGTCATTACAAGAACTTTCCAGAAGAATTAAATATTTGACTCAATCTAACCGTTAATATCTGATTGTTTTACTTAATGGTTGAATAAATTGAGGCAAAATCCCAAATTTAATTAAGACATTATTTCTCTTACTGAGCATCTGATCGAATAAATGAGATGTTTATTCGAGTGAAAAATTGCATGACTTAATTAATATTAAGATTTCTTTTAAAGGATGAAAATGTTATTTATCTAGCAAAAATTAACATTTAACTAATTAGTTGTTTTTCTTTTTTCGGTTCACATTAATTGCAAATCAGTTCTTCCGTGACTTCAAATTCAGTGATATTTATAAGAATGACTCAAAATCTCTCAATAAAAGTGAATTCATTTGGATTAATAAAAATAATTTAATATTCTATTATATGATCACTTCCTCTACTTCTTCAGTGATTGCAATTCTCTTCAACATTTTGCTGCCAATCAGGTAATGAAAACATTTTTTAAGTAAACATATCATTAATCAAAAATTTGTTAGAAATCTCATTAGTCTTCTAAATGGAAAAAAATCTAATTAACACTTATCTCAAACACGATTCACAACTTTTAATCTGATTTCCCAAATTTGGAAAACATTTTTTTACCACAAATTAGATAAATGTCAATACAAGCAGAGAATAAATGATTTTTTATGTCAATGTAATGAACTCCACATTATATTACATTATTTTGTAATCTTATGTTTTAGTCGCGTCTGGAGTCTGACCCGAAGGATTACCATAAGTATTGTATTTCAAGCACTTGTTATCAGTTTAGTAGTGATTGTGACGATCGCCAACACATCCGAACATCAGATTATTTACATATTTATTACAATCATATCAGTTATTCTGTTGAATGTCTCGAACGGCGTTTTCCAAACCTGTATTCACGCAATGACTGCATTTTTGCCTCAAAATTATGGAAGAATTTTAATGTTAGGCACATATTTCGGTGGAGTTCTTATCACTGGTCTACACATTATGTCAATCACCTTGATCCAAAACCAGAGATTTGCATACATTTACTATTTTGTTGCCTCAGTTCTCATCCTTTTAGTTTGTTTTGACTTTTATTACACCTCTTCATTGAGTGTAAGAATTACACCCCTTTTTTACAAGATAACTTATTTTATGTTCAATTTTGCAGCGATTTTATCGATATTTCAAAAACAAATACAGAAATAATATTTGCAAAGAATTTGACGATTTTTTGGGCGAATCATCAGAAAACTGGTCATTGTTTTGCATTTTATCGAAAACATGGAAACATTATCTAAATATCTATTTTGTTTGTTTTGTCTCTTATTCGATATACCCCTCAATTCAAGTGAATATACAACCAGTTTGTGATACACTCACATTCATACCAAGCAAACTATTTATTCCAATTACAAGTCATCTAATATTCAATATGTGTTCGGGAGTGGGCTCTTGGCTCACAAATGTTCAACAAATTCAAAAACAATTGCCATCAAAAGTGTGGTTTTTAAGTGCAATTCGATTGCTTTTAATCCCATTTTATGTGTTCTGCAGTTTGAGGACAAAGTGGTGTCGACTCACACTCATAGCGAACAACGATTTCATTAATTTATTAGTAAACGTATTCTTAGGTTTAAGTAATGGATATCTCCTAACTGTGAGCGTAACGAATGCCCCCAAATGTGTAAAACCTGAGCAATCATTTACCGCCGGAATGTTGTCTTCTCTGTTCATTATGTGTGGTGTAATGTCTGGATCTGTTCTCTCTTTCATTATATTCTCATTTATTGTTTAACTATTAAATTATTTTAAATTAATTAATGACAATCAAATAGACCTAGAACGTGAAAATTACCAAAATAAAATTTTATTTAAAAAAATCATAATTAGCCTTATTCGTTGAATTAAGATTATTGGTTAGAATACACAGAATCGGCAAGAATATTCTGGACACTTTCCACAACGCTTGCAGAGTCATCTAGGTAATAACATTTTTAACTCAAATTGTTTTTGTTATAAAAAGCACACAAAGAATACGTTAAATTTAATGTGAGAGGTGTCACCCCTTTTAGTTTGTAACTAATTTGAGGCTTCAAATGAAGAAGGATTTTTCCCTTCCCTAATACCGTAACAGTGTTTTTGATAAAATGCTTTTATTTGAATATCAGCTGAATTTTTAAAACAATTTAAAATTGAATAAAAGCCGAAATTCATTTGAAGACAATTTATTCAATCATTTATCAAATTTACAACTTTTTCATAATTTTGTAAAATCTTTGATTTACGAGACTTTCAAAAGTGAGTCAATTCCTCGCAATTATCGGTTAATTCATTGAAACATATTTTGAGACAAATCTGATCTTAAATTCATTTAAATTTTAAATCAATATTTTTGACCAAAAGTTTTGAAATTTGTGTAAATATTGGAGAATGAGTGAGGATTTGGCCACAAATGGGTTAACTCTTATTATAAAATGGAGTTCCGCTGAATATACAATTGATTCGGTGACCAGTGATTGTTCAGTGTTTGACCTCAAGAATGCCATCTATAAGAAGACTGGCGTCAAACCCGAGCGCCAGAAACTAATGGGACTTAAGAGTAATGGTGAGTTTCATTGATATAAATGAACCTGGTGCTTAATTGTAATATTTTGATTGCCTCTAGGAAAGCCGGTCAGAGATGAGACACCACTCTCTCAGGTAGACATTCGCTCCAATATGAAGATAATGATGATCGGCAGCAAAGAGGAAGACATCGCGAATGTGGACCTCTCGCCAGAAGACATACCAAAAGTTGTCAATGACTTCGATATCGGCGATGAGATCGAAATGGGAAGTATTCCCATTCAGGACAGGGAAGAGTTTTTGGTCAAAGTTGAGAAGAGAGTAAAAGAATATAAGGTCAAAATGCTGTCTCAACCCAGACCTGGAAAGAAACTCTTGGTTTTGGATATCGATTATACACTTTTCGGTAATTCCTCGCATTTATGCCATGAATTTAATGACATTTCATTTTATTTCAGATCACAGATCGACGGCTGAATGCGCCGCACAACTTATGAGACCATATTTGCACGAATTCCTGACCATCGCTTACGAAGACTATGATATTGCTATTTGGTGTAAGTCTTGAATTAATTCAACGATGCATTAAAATAAATGAAAAATGATTTCGTTGTTTAGCGGCGACGGGAATGAAATGGATTGAAGTCAAGATGAGAGAACTGGGAGTTGAGCGCAATCCCAACTATAAGATAGCTTTCTATTTGGACAGTTCAGCCATGATATCAGTGCACACTCAGAAATACGGGTCTGTCGACGTACGTTTCACATTATTTATATTCAAATAGTTGATAGATAATAGATTTTAAATATATCAATAGGTTAAGCCATTGGGTGTCATTTGGGGAAAATTCAAAGAGTATACACCAAAGAACACCATTATGTTCGACGATATTCGCAAAAATTTCTTAATGAATCCCCAAAACGGACTCAGAATAAAAGCGTTTCGTGAGGCCCACAAAAACAGAGACACCGATAAAGAGTTGTATTATTTGGCCAAATATCTGAAGAAAATCGCAGAAATGGATGACTTGAGTGGACTCAACCACAAACACTGGTATCGCATGATATATACGGATGACTTTCATCACTGATCTGATATTTGATAAATGAATTCGATGTACAAAACAATTGTTTGGAATCAATGTTTTAGTTGTCACACATTTTGTATATATTATCGAATATTTACTTAAATTATTTCAGTTCTGAGTTTATTTATACCCCAAAACAAGTGAACAAAATTTCAATGGAATTCAATACTTCAGACAAAAACTAATCAATTATTAAAAAACATATTTTTATACAAATTTCTAATTTTATGTCTATTAGAAAATAAATTATACCAATTATTACAAATTCCTTAACTTTTAATCTAATTTTATTTCACAGTAAAAAATGTCAACAAATGACTTAATATTTAAAGAAAAGAGAGATCTCGAGTACAATATTTTTTTACACAATTTTCAACATTTTTCAACCAAAGGTAAGATTGATATCACAATACGGTGTTTTCACTGATATTTGTGAACTCAGCACTTGATAATTACACCCTAGCATTATATTAATATCTTCTGATTGTTTAACGATCTTGAAACCAATATTAACTTAATTGGTTTACAAATTCTAATCAAATCGATAAAAAAATTAAACAAAACCTCTTAACTGCACTCAACTACAAGTTTTTTGGTGAGTTCCTCGCTCACTGTTATAATTATTAAACTCGACCACGCGCTTCTTTATCCTTTTTTATGCTCTCATAATGGTTGAATATTTGGAATCAAACTGGTCATCCTTTATAATAAAATGGAATTCAGCTGAATATGCAATTGATTCGGTGACCAGTGATTGTTCAGTATTTGACCTCAAGTATGCCATCTATAAGGAGACTGGCGTCGAACCCGAGCGTCAGAAACTTTTAGGACTTAAGAGTAATGGTGAGTCTATTGAGTCATTCAAATGAATAGCTCTGTATTTAATTCTAACTTTGATTTCAGGAATACCGGTCAGAGATGAGACACTACTCTCTGAGTGTGACATTCGTTCCATAAATATGAAGATATTGATGATATGCATCAAAGAGGGAGACATCGAAAATATGGACCTCTCAGTGAGACTCTCAACAGAACACTTTCCAAAAGTTTTCAACTTCCATATAGAAAAAGTCGAAATGAAATGTATTCCCATTCAGAACAGGAAAGAGTTTTTAGTCAAAATTGAGAAAAGAGTGAAAGAATATAAGGTTAAAATACTATCTCAACCCAGACCTGGAAAGAAGCTCTTGGTTTTGGATATTGATTACACACTTATGAGTAATATCGCAAACTTACGTTATCGCAAACCGAGGACTGAACGCTGGGCTCAACTAATTAGACCCTATTTGCACGAATTCCTGACCATTGCTTACGAAGACTATGATATAGTTATTTGGTGTAAGTCTTGAATTAATTCAACGATTCATTTAAAATAAATTAAACTCGATTTCGATTTGAATTATATTTGTTTAGCGGCGACGCGAATGAAATGGATTAAAATCAAAATGAAAGCACTGGGAGTTGAGCGCAATCCCAACTATAAGTTAGTCTTCTATTTGGACATTTCAGCCATGATATCAGTGCACACACACAAGTTTTTCAAAGCATGTTTCCCACAATAACTATTCGAATAATAGATTTTAAATAATTAATAGGTTAAGCCATTGGGTGTCATTTGGGGAAAGTTCAAAGAGTATACACCAAAGAACACCATTATGTTTGACGATATCTGCAAAAACTTCTTAATGAATCCCCAAAACGGACTCAGAATAAAAGCGTTTCATCAAATCCACAAAAACAGAGACACCGATAAAGAGTTGTATTTTTTGGCCAAATATCTGAAGAAAATCGCAGAATTGGATGACTTGAGTGGACTCAACCACAGACACTGGTTTCTCACGATATCTATCGATGACTTTCATAACATATGATATTTTATGAATAAATCTGATGTACAAAACAATTCTTTCTTTTGATTTTATTTTTACCCCAAAATAGGTGAACAAAATTTCAGTAGAATTCAATAATTCAGACAAAAACTAATTTTTATACATATATTTAAGAAAACATATATTTATCAGGGATGGCCAAGGGGGGGGGGGGGTAGCTCAAAAACTCCCCCTAGAGTCGAAAAGTTCGCAAACCCCCCCTCTAGAATTTTTCGAAAATTTAACAATACAGGTATGCCCCCTCGCCGCCGAGCAAAGCGAGGCGGGAAAATTTTTTACCTTGGTCCCCCAATTGAATTTTTTGGTCGAGCGAAGTGAGGCAGCAAATTTTTTCGGTTTTTTTGGCGGCAAATTCAAAAAACTCTCCCTAGACC